>PVLC010037302.1:0-15345 GCA_004027655.1 Graphiurus murinus | reverse complement strand
GAAGGAAGGAAGGAAGGAAGGAAGGAAGGAAGGAAGGAAGGAAGGAAGGAAGGGAGGGAGGGAGGGAGGGAGGGAAGAAGGAAGGAAGGAAGGAAGGAAAGAAAGAAAAAGGTTGTTCTCAATTTCATTGTTTTGTGGTATATTCAGAGCAAAATGTGAGCTCATGGCTGAAATCTATATCTGTTGAGAAGAAGTATAATTACTAGGGGATGGGGGATTGATGGCAATAGAAAAGTGACAATAGCAATACAGCTGGTTGAGGGATAGAGAAGGAAAAGCCAAGGTGCACAAAATGCCCATTAGTCTTTTTATAAGGTATAGAAAGGAAATCAGAGAACATGTTTTGTGGAGTTTGTAATATTTGCTTGCAAGTTTCCAAGGCATTTTGTATTGGAAAAAGAACTATGTTGATGTAATTCCATATCTAGCGTTGCCATTTGTTCTTTTTCTTCCACAGAAGGTGTTACTTTCTATTTTTTCCCTTTCTGCTCTCTAAACTAGGTAACCATTTGGTTGTTTTTAATTGTCACATTTGTTCTCATACCAACATGTTAAATGTAACTTGAGCAAAAGCCAAACCTGCAAATCCCTTTTGCTTCTTTCAAAATCCACACAAATCTGAAGTTAGAAATCTTTGTTTCTTTCTTAGTTTGGATTCCTCATTACATTTCTAAAGTTACCAGTTTATTACTGCCCAGGAATAGGAGAGAATCTGGATTCACTTTTGACCATTCATCATATGCTGCACATTCTGAGATCAACAATACAGATGGAAACAAAAAAGTACTATTTTAAACATCAAAATTTACTTGTGAAGTAATATTTGTTCTGCATATCCTATTTCCTTACTAGAAATAGAAAATTTCTTCTCCAAAATAAGATTTTGCTTCTAAGCTCTAATAAAATCATGCGAAAGAATGCAACGAACTCTTTAAAGTCACATTTAGAAGAATAAATACTTGATAGGTTAATAGTAGTAAAAATAAGTGATAAGATATGAGTCCAGAGCAGCAGAGTAACTATTTTTTCTTTTGCAGTAAACTTAAAACTCTAAAGGTAAAAAGCAGGGACGAGTTTAAGGGCACAAAACTCACTGAACCAGAATGTCAAAGAATTCATATCAACCTTCCACCTTTATATTTAACTCCTCACTCATACTCTTTAACAAGAGAATGTTCAGTGGAGCGATCAAATATGAGTGGAGGCTGAGAGGGCAGATAGACATTTATTTCAAGCCTACTACATGACATCAAGTTCAGACTATTTTATTTCATTCCCATTAAGTGCCACAGCATCATCTCTTATTTACAAATAGGGAAATAAGTCTTGAAATTTTGGCAGTTCATCTAGAATTACATATCTAACAAATGACACATTAAACTCAGATATGTCTGATTCTGATGTTTGTGCTTTTCCACTAGATTATTGTTTCTAATATTTGTAAAGTAATTTGTTTTCTCCCTAAAGAATAATTATTCCATTATAAAATAAGAATAGAGAGGGGCTAGAATTATAGCCCATCATATCTTCCTATTTCTCAGTCTTATTCTGAAAATTATACTTTATAGAGGGTATGCATTGAGTTTTGAAGGTGGACAGAGTATTTGAAATAACTGGCATTTAGCACAGCTTTCAGATAATATGGTTTGAGTTACTGTGTCTTGGAAAACAAAAATTGTACTTATAAAATCATACTCATTCTGTATCAGTATAATGTGAGAAGGCAATATTCAAAGATTAAATACAGAGAGAAAAATGTACTTTGAGTTTAAAACCTACATTCTTAGTGTACAGGTAAGCTTTTGGAAAGGATTTTGATTTGGGCATTCTAAGTTGGACCTTCATGATAAATAGGCAGGTGTATAGATGCATCAGGAGGTCAGAGTTTGAGAGTCATGGCTAGAAATATAAATCTGAGGAATCATCAACATGTAGATGGTTTTTTAAAACTATGAGACAAGATGAATCACTCAAGGAAAAAGTGCTGATAGAGAAGTGGAGAGAAGACAGAGATGAAGCATTAACACTTGGTATCACTCCTTTTCTAAGATAAAGGTTTCATTAACCTGTTTATGTTTATTCATGTGAATTCTTTTTAAAATATACTATTATTGCTTCATTGTCGTTTATACATCATCATGAGGATCAGAGTGATAGGAATATTCACACACACCGCATTTGGTGTGTTTCCCTCTGGATCTGACCCCACGCCTCCTCCCTCTACATGTTATTGAGATTGATATTGGTAACTTCATATACGTACATTTAACTCTTTCTTTCATCAAGTCTCTCTTTTCCTCTCCCAAGCTCCCTCCCCAAATCCCCTTCCTCTATTCTACTAGTATCACTCCTCCTTTATCTGAAGCCCTTCTCACTTCCCAATTCCTCTGTAGCTTCCACATCTGAGAAAAAATACACACCCCTTCACTTTCTGAGACTGGTTAATCTTACTTAACATGCTATTTTCTAGTTCCATCCATTTTCCTGCAAATGACATAATTTTGTTTTTCTTTATGGCTGAGTAAAATTCTATTCTGTGTAGTTTTGCAACCCATTCACTTGTTGATATATACCTAGGCTAGTTCCATAATTTGTCTATTGTGAATTATGCTGCTATAAACACTGATATGCAGATATCACTACAATATTCTTGTGTGTGTGTGTGTGTGTGTGTGTGTGTGTGTGTGTGTGTTTTACTGGGGATTGAACCCAGGGGCATTCTACCTCCGGGGTATATCCCTATCCCTATTTTTATTTTTACTCTGAAACAGAGTCTCATTAGGTTGACTAGAGTCTCACTACTTGCTGAGGCTTTCCTCAAACCTGCGATCTTCCTCTCAGCCTCCCAAGCACTGGGATTACAGGCAGGCACCACCACTCCTGGCTATTTCTACAATATTCTGACTTCAGTTCCTTTGGAAAGATACCCAAGAGTGGTATATCTAGGTCATATGGGAGTACCATTCCCATTCTTCTGAGGGACCTCCACACTGATCTCCATAGTGATTGCAATCCCACCAACAGTGTGTAAGCACTCCTATTTCCCCACATCTTCACCAGTATTTATAAGGATGCCCACGGTTGCCCCTTCTTTTCCATATAGTACTTGGAATTCTAACCAGAGCAATTCATTTTTAATGCCTCGAATTTGTCAGAATGCTTCACACACACACACACACACACACACACACACACACACACACACACACACACAATGATAGTAGTTGTACTTTTTTTTTTTTTTGCGGTACTGGGGATTGAACTCAGGGGCATTCTACCTCCGAGCTATACCCTCAGCCCTATTTTTTATTCTTTATTTTGAAACCGAGTCTCACTAAGTTGTGGAGTGCCTCACTAGGTAGCTGAGGCTGGCCTAGCTGAGGCTGGCCGCGAACCCGGATCCTCCAGTCTCAGCCTCCCGAATGCTGGAATTACAAGTGTGCACCACCACACCCAGCTAGTAGTTGTACTTTTAACATCTAGTTGAATTTAGATAGTACATGTACTTCTAACATATAACATCACTGGTAAAGGTAAGACTGTTCCTAGGCACAAGCATTTCTGAAGACTATTTGGAGGCACTTAGAGTCACATTAAACCAGTGCATAACTTGCTTGTAATAGCTCTATAGCATTGTACTTAAGAGCTTTGGCTGCAACACCAAATTATTTGGGTTTAAATATCCAATCCACTACTCCTACCAAGTGTTCCTGAGCATATTACCTAATTTCTTGACCAGACAGTTTCTTTGTTTATGTAATAATAATATCTACATCCTAAGGTTCTTGTGAGGATAAAATGAGCAAAAATAGGTAAAGCATATGGAAGCTCAACAAATGTTCACAATTCTTATCCAAGAATTGTGTAAGTCTGAGTTTGAAGGGATCCTTGCAGTTTTCTTTTCTAAATATCTTGTCCTCCAGGAATCCTCTCCAGGAGCTCCGTGCATCATGAGGCAACCAGTTCTCTATTGACAAGATCTTGGTGTCGCGGGGTCACTTTGTACAGGGAAATCACACAGGCCTCCTGTCACTGCTGTACCTGGGAGGTATTTTTTTGCATTCCAAAGAGCTTCAGAATAAGTTGCCTCTTCTACTGACAAGTCTTCAAATCCTTGAAGCAGCTCTTATGTGATCTTTCATCTTTTTTTTATAATGACACCCCATTATAAAGGGCATACCCTGCTCCTTCAACTATTCTGTACACTAAATGAGTTCCAGATCGCACACACTACTGGGCTTCCTGTCTATAGATATTACCATTTGTCAAAGTTCCTTTAAAGTGCGCCCATGAAATGTGTATGTCCAAGAGCTTGTAATGATGCAAACATTAAGCCACATCTGATTTGAGCTGAGAGGGACTAGGCAAAACAATGAGCCTATTCAGTGTTTGTGAGGCTTTTCAGGCTTGACAACTTTAAAAAAAGTAAAGTAAAACTTGCTTAATTATTCTGCCGAGTATAACCCTGAATTAAAGTGCTTCTGACTTAGTAGAACTCGCTTGGCCTTTGGGTGGTGATAGACATACCTATTTATAAATGAGTTATTTCAACATGTGGGTCATAACATATATATGAGAAGTATTCTTTCAATTTTGGAGTGGCTTTTCATTAAAAGTATCCTGCCTGGACACCTGTGAAGATTCGTAATCCATTATTTATCTTGTACATTTAGATAGTGCCTGTTGCCATAGTAACCTCCTCAGACTGAGATATGAAACAATAAACAAATAAGCTTGGAAAGACCACTATAGTCACAGATACCTTGAATCATGATTATTATATATGATGAATAGGACAGTTGATGAAATTCTATTGAGACATATGATGGATTAAAATTATTAAGGTTTCTGGAACAACACACTGGAAAGAGAGACCCCCGAGCTGCATGTGGAAAAACCTGGGTTCAACTCTTGGCTCCATTGTTCACCAGTCATGCAAGCTGGCCAGATTATTTAAACTGTGATTGAGTTCTTGATTTTGAAAACCTGAGATAATAATATTTGCTGCATTCCCAGTGTCTTTATGAAAAGCAAATGAAAGGGCCTTGGAAATGGCATGTTGTATGGCTGAGCAAAGCAAAGTAATAATCTCAAATAAACATACCTGCATTTGTGTGCTTTGTTTGAAAAAATTGCACGTAAAATGAAACAACAATAGTTTCTAAAATTGATAAATGATGACAGGATCATCATATATTTACCTAAGGCAAATAATAATTCTGTGTGTGTGTGTGTGTGTATGTGTGTGTGTGTGTGTGTGTGTGTGTGTGTGTGTGTGTGTGTATTACTAGGGATTGAACCCAGGAGTATTCTACCTTGGAGTTATAAACCTTCAGCCCACCCCCCCTTTTTTTTTGAAACAGAATCTCAAGTTATTGTGCTGGCCTCAAACATGTGATCCTACTGTCTCGGCCTTCCCAAATACTATGATTACAGTATATAATCACATGTGTGTGCTCCTGTGCCAAGCTAGTAAATACCCATTCTTCTTGTAGAAAATTCTTCTTGTAGAGCTAATGTAGTTATATGCTGTTTTAAACTTCCATTTAAATGCTGGTTCCTCCATTTACTATCTGGATACACTTTGTGAGCTCTTGTTGCAATAAATAATTTTACCAGTTATTTGTTGCAACAAATAGTTTTTGACATCTCTTAACATTTTTGTGGTGATAGTAGAGATAGCTAGACAATCTAAGCAAACAGACTGAACACATGTGGTAAGGGACTTCTAATATCGACATTATTCCTATTGCTTGTGTATAAGGTGCATAGACTTTTAAACCAATTGATCCAGTGTTAATATTCCAGACTCCCATCTTGGTGGCACATAATTGAAAAAACACAGTATCAGGGGTCAAATGTAAGCCCTGTCACTTAATGAGTCTGTGATCTTGGGTGAGTCAGATAATGTCTTTGTAAGAAAAACTCATCTCTAAAATTGAAATAAAAATATTGCCTTGGAAGAACTCTGTGAGGATTAGCAATAATATGTGTAAAGCAATAGGTATTCAATATGTAGTTATGACTGATCTTGGTCTTGTTACTGTTGACATACCATCTGCTTCCAAGGAACATAAACTTGATTTTAGCCTTCTTCTGGACACAGACACTAACCCAGAAACTAACCTTGATCTTATTGAAAAAATTGAAGTAAAACTTAGCCTAGTAATAGTGATGAAGGGTATTACTAGACAAAATATATGTAGCTTTTTGACCATATATATAGCACATCAGATTTAGTACATTAGACCACATTTCTGTAAATTCATCCGAAGCAAGGTTCAGGTCACATAGCCTTATCTTCTCTCAAAAAGGTTTTTGGACTTAGTTTCGACATATGATTTAGGAATCTGCCATGGAGTGGCTTGCTTGCTATACGGCTGGGCAAGCGCATGTGGCAGACTGAAGGAGAAAACCATCACCTTCCACATAAAGATGATGATCGTAAGTACTCAAGGAGAAGGATGACAACTCTTTCATGAAGCCTTCCAGTAAGGATGAATCTTTTATTTCTTCTTTATGCCCATGTACTATATTTGGATTTTTGTTATAGAATGCAGCAAATTCTTCCACATATTGTATTTAGTTTTAGCCATGATTTTTATTTACAGGACTATGATAGGTAGCTCCCAGGCACTTATATTTCCCCCCACAGGAGAAAAGGGAGGAACTTGGAAACCCTGCACACACCAGATGGACCCCTCTTCTCTGGCTCTCACATCACCCTTGCCACTGTTGGAAGGAGTTAGCTGCTGGGTGTGGTGGCACACATCTGCAATTCCAGTACTTGGGAGGCTGAGACAGGAGGATCTCAGGAGATTCCAGGACAGCCTCAGCAATTTAATGAGACCATCAACAACTTAACAATACCCTGTTTCATGATAAACAAAAATTAAAAAGGGGATGGGGTGTGACTCAGAGGTAGAATGCCTCTGAGCATTAGTTTAATTTTTCTATCCAGCACTTATCAACACCTGAATAATTTACTTATTTCTTCATTGTCTCCCTCCACTAGACTATAAACTTTCCAAGGGCAAGACTTTTTCATTGTTGTATTTACTACAATGGGAAGGCGCCTGCCACACAGAAGGTGCTCAATAAATATTTGTTGAATCAATATTGAATGAACAGGAAATTTCTGGAGCCCAGAGGTTGTATCATATTTGTAACTGTTTCTGTCTCATTGCATTGGACATTAGACATTGAATAAATGTGTACTGAATTGAATTAGTTTGACGATCTCTACTAACCTAAGTATGTGGATTCTTCCAGTTATGCTGACATAGCAAACTGGGGAGCAGAGATCAACTAAACTATTGGGTTCACATAACCTAAGAATAGACCATGAATACTGATTTAGACCTCAAATAATTTCATAATGAAGACTCAGGAAACAAAAGAATATTCAAGCATGTAACATTTATTATTTGTTACTCATTTAGATAGAATCTATAACAAAATTGACATATCAGAAGCACCTCCTAACACTAATACAAATATAAGACAATATTTTCCTGACCCATGAATAAAGAGGAAATGATGATGAATCAATACCAACAGGACCCTTCATATTCACGCTGCATATTAGCAATAAGCCACTCTATTTATTATAGAGTCCAGACTATCCAATGAGTATGGTCCTAACAAATGCCATTATGTCTCCAGTCACTTATTCTGAAAAATGAGAGCCTGTCTAATGAGGAGTGAGAAAAACATGTCTATAGGGAGATATTACTTTAAGTGCTATAGGCCCACATAGAAGGTAAAGCTAAACAATGACTGTTTTCACAGTGGAACAACATTCAGCCTTAAGAAGGGAATCCTGTCATTTGTGACAACAGGGATGAAATTGTAGGATATTATACTCAGTAATATAATCCAGACACGAAAAGACAAATACTGCAAATTTTCATTTATATGTGGAATCTGCATAAATTCAAGCTCATAGATGCAGAAAGTAGAATAGTGCCTACCAGGGACTTGGGAGGAAGAGGGAGAATTGGAGAGAAAGTAAAAGGTACAAAGTTTGTCAGACAGGATGAGTAAGTTCTGGAAATCTACTTTACAGAACAATAACTATAGTAAATCATAATGTATTGTATATTAATTTTTTGATACTGGGCATTGAACCCAGGGGCATTCTACCTCCGAGCTATACCTGCTTTGAGTTTTTGTTTTGTTTTGTTTTGTTTTGTTTTAATAGGATCTCCCTAAATTGCTCAGGGTCTCGCAAAGTTGCTGAAACTGACACTCCAACCTAAGATCCTTCTGTCTCAGCCTCCCAAGCACTGGGATTATAGGTGTGAACCAATATGCCTGGCAATATATTGTATATTTTTTAATTTGCTAGGTTCTTTAGTGATTTTAAGTGTTTTCACCCCCAAAATCATAAGCATGTTAGGTAATGCATATGTTAAATGCCTGAATTAGCCATTCCATAATGTATAAATATATGTATGAACATCAGGACTATTTGGAGATGAAAATAATCAACAAAGATAAATTAAAATATAATACATACCACTGATTAAAATGAGAAAATTCTAATAAATTTATATAGATATGAACATTTATGGGCTCTTCCAAATAAATTAAAGAATAACAGAAAGGTATTTACTAAAATAATTTAAGGTATTTTTTGTGGTGGTATTAGGGATTGAACCCAGGGGCATTATACCTCCAAGCTATACCTCCATCCCTATTTTATTGTTTATTTTGAAACAGGGTCTCACTAAGCAACTGAGGCTGGCCACGAACCTGCAATCCCCCTGTCTCAGCCTCCCAAGTACTGAGATTACAAGTTTGCGCCACCAGGCCTGGCTTGCATTAAAGGAATTTAAAGATGTAATACATTTTGGTGTATGTAGTGCTTTTATTTTGATTACATTTTAAGGAAAGGTGATTTTTGTTGTTTTGTTTTATTTTGCTTTTTCAACTTGATTCCAGTTTGTCTATGTATCCCAGCTAATTATTTTGTCTGAATTGTGAAGAACATTGTTATAGCTTTTAGAAAATCCTAGATTTATGTGTGTTTGGTGTCTCTGGACATTTAAAGATAAATTACAAAGCTAAAAAGGTAGAAATAATTTTAGAATGGTGCTTAACATGATGGATTTGAAACTTTCTCCAATCTATAGAAAATTGCTCTTAGGTAGTAGTCACACTATTATAGCTAAAATTAATACAAACCCCAAAACTCATGTGAAGACAGAGTATTGCTCATTGGTCTGAGCCCAGAATTGGGTCTCTTCTCCTGGGCTTTAATCCCAGCACTGTGACTAGGAGTAAATCATTTCCATTTTAACCCCATGGTGCCTCAGTTTCCGAATTTGTTATACAAAAAAAAATACTGACCTAACTCACGGAGCCTTGGAGATTTAAAGATGAAATATTACTGCTCTTGGAAAATATGAACTGCAATAATGCTAATTATTATTACAAAAATAAATGCATGTTCATCATATGGTAATTTAGGCAGAATGAGGTTGGGGAAAGGAGACTCTCAGAGCTCTTTTGTGTCAGTTAAATGAGTCCTCTCCATTTAGTTGGCTCCGTAATAGCAGTCAGCCTAATTGCGATTTGCAAACAGTACAGTGATGATGGAGTTAGGAGACTAAAAGAAGATTTAGAAATCTTGCAGTTATATGGTTCATCTAGATTATGGGGTAGTCAGTCCAGTTGACTGTAGCAACTTGGTTAGAAGGACCCTTACCAATGAACCCAGAACTTGCAAGCTATCAAACAACCAGTAGAGAGTTAATCCATCCAAATGTGTCAGTCCCACAGCCAGTTAGTCACATTGACATGGTCTCTCAGACCATCCTACGAAATCCCAGATACATGGGAGGCCAAGGAACTTATTACAATTTAAAAAAATTAATTCCTACTTGTACAACTTCCTTTTGCTAATTAGAATTATTATGCCAGCCTTTTAATTATACATTCAGCCTTTTCTGCATGACAGTGACCCAAGATAGACAGAGGAAGCATATTAAACTGGCACTTGAGACTTTCATGGGTTCTGCCTCACTTATCTTTTTTGCTTCAGGCAAATTAATATTTATATCATCATCATTATTGTGATGCATAATACATGCGTGTAGGATTTTACAGACACTGGGATAGTAATAACATTGTTTTCTGGCAGGGTCATGAAACAGGCCAGCAGATAGTTTAACTGGATATCAGTTTCAAAAAGTGAATCAGCCAGACGAATTTTGGTGCATGAGGAAGTAACTTAGAAAACAGTAACCCAGCTGATCATGGAAGCACACTCCTGTGATCTCAATATCTGTGTCGCTGGGACAGAAGGATCATGTGTTGAAAGTCAGCTTCAGTAATTTAGTGAGGCTCTCTGAAACTTTTTGAGGCACTGTTTCAAAATAAAAAATAAAATAGGGTTAGGGTGAAGTGTGTGGTAAAATGTTCCTGGATTTAATCCTAGTACCACAATAAGTAAAGGAAGGAAAGAAGGGAGGGAGAGAGGGAGGGAGGAAGAGAAGGAGGAAGAAAGGAAGGAAATAGTAACCCCCCAAATTTCCCAAAATTAATGTATAGTCAATGTATAGGATAGTATCGTCCCCTACGCTGGACCCTCAACCGTGAGGCTCCAATGGAGATGATAACCAAAATGTTGCTGGTTCAAGCTTCTCTTTATTATACCTCTCTCTCTCTCTGGGACCAAGGACGCTGCCCAAGCAGTAATAGTAACAGTTACAGTAATCGTTCTCTTAACCCTGACAGTAACCGTCTCTCTAGCCACAATCGTCTCTCTCCCCCCACTCTTGTTCTCTGTAGCCGTTGTTCGCAATAGTACCTCTCCAACAAACCCCCAACAACTTCTCTCTCCAGCAACCAACCAACCCCCCAGCAACCAACCCTCTCCACCGACCAACATCCCCCTAGGGCGAGAGGTGGAGGCTCTTAAAGCCACACAGGGCTTGAGCCACGAGGTGCCTGCATACAGCTCTCACCTGGGCAGGCCACGGGCCGGCGTGCTGGCGCATGCACTCTAGTGTGGCACAGCCCTAGGATGTTACTACCTGCAACTGCTCCTGTTACTCTGCCAGGCGCCATCTAGAGGCGAGGTCTAGCCGGGCCCAGCTAAGACCCCAACAGGATAGTATTAAAGAAGCATGAGACAATTATGAGGAAACACTTGTTGGATATATACAACAGGAAAAGTAGGGAGAAAGACATGTAATTCATCTGTTTCCAGGGGCCATTTTGAAGCTGTTAGTAAGCATTGTGGTTGGGAGGTTTGCTTTATACTTGACATCAGTGACTGATTTCAAGACAGCTGATTTCGCCCCCAGTTTTCCTCTTTGCTTGCCACCAGTCATTGAGTTGAGAAATGGTCTTCTACCTAGAATGCAGATTTATCACTTTGTTCTCCAGCTTAAAGGCCTTCAATGGCTTCTCTTTTCCTAGCTCATAAAGTCCAAACATCTTAGCTGTAATTGTAAGGCATCACTCCAAGTTCTGGTCCCTGACTCATTCTCCCACCTTTGTTGCTTTAGAGCCCATGGCCTTCAGTCCACAGTCTTCAGCATGGCATCTGATGCCCACCTTCCAGCCTCTTAGACCACTATTCTTCATTCTGCTTCAGCAGGATTTTCACCTCTCTCTGCCTGTGCAAGTGACATTTTTTTTGTTCCTATCACACCAATCCATTTCATAGGATTCCATTAAAAAACAACACTTTCTTTATGAAATATTTTCTAGCCATCCGTTATAGTTAGATATAAATTGTCCCCTAAAGAGCTCATTTAGTATTATTTGGGGTTCATATAATTGAGTCATGAGGGTGGTAATCCCAGAAGTGGATTAATCCATTGTAATGGATTTACCTGGGTGGTACCTGGCAGGCCGGTAGGGTGTGGCTACAAGAGGTGGTTCCTGGAATTGCAGCCTTGGAGATTATATGTATGATTCCTTCTCCTCCAGCCTGTTTTCTTGCTTCCGGCCTCCATGAGGTAAGGAGAACAGCCCAGGAGTTAGTTCTCCCTCCGCCTACTGTTGTCATGCAATGAGATCCACTGTCTGCAGCCCCACATGGACTGGACCCCAAACCATAAGAAAATAAATCTTCTTTTCTCAAAGTCATGTGGTCAACCTTTTAGATTATAGCTGCAAGAATGCTGACCGAAACCCCAGCTATTCTGTTAATAACATTCTTCCCCATCACCACCACAAAATTGGCAAAGTTAGTTTCCTTCTAACCTAAAATATATATATATATATATATATGTAACCTAATGTGTATATATATATATGTAACCTAAAATGTATGCATATATAATATATAGCATATTAGATTCTAAGTATTTACTTACATGTCTACATCTTTGGTAGCACATACATATCTGTAATGAACTTCAATCATGTACATAAAACGTATATATTTAGTAATATAGAAATTATATGCATGTAATATTGCCCTAATATTTTATGAACATATGACACATGAAAATAAAAATTAGAAAAGATAAATGAATATAACTGAGTCCTAATGAGTTTTCTTTCCTGTAGCTTAATGGATTGTTTTGCACAGCCCTAACTAGTACCTATTTCTCTTTGAATTAGTATATGTTGACATTAATGAAAAGAAAATTCATTTTAATATATATTGCATTAATTTAAAAAATATTAATAAATGTCCATATATCCTCTATTGATGTAGACACTGGTGATATAACAATGAGGAAGATCAATTCTTTCTCTTGGATTTTACATGCTGGATGGGAAGGGGTAAACAAGAAACAAGATAATTGCAGAATTTGATCATAAGCAGCTTGAAGGGATGATGTATGGTAAAGGAAGAAAATACAAGTCTTAGAATTAGGCAGACACGACTCAAATTCACGGTTGACAATACACAAGTTCTGTGACCTTAGGCAAATAATTTAATCACTTTGTACTTGCATTTCTTCCTCTGTAAATTGGGGTTAAGTCTCATCTCCATAGCACTTGTAAGAACTAAAGGCAACAATGTTTAAAGTTTCTGGCACCAAAACCTAATTGGTAAATTTCTAAATATTTTGCAGCCTCAAAGAGCTCTCACTCCATCACTAACCACCACCCTCAATATATTGCACTTGGGAGATCAAGCCTCTGTCTAGACTATATACACCTTGCTATGGTTTGGATAGGCTTGAGTCTTCCCCCAAGGATTCATGCATTAGAAGCTTGATCCCCACTGTGGTGATATGAGAGATGGTGAAATGGTTAAGAGGTGGAGCCTAGAGGGAGATAACTAAATCCTGGGGCAACACTTCTCAAAGGGATTAATATTGATCTTGAGGAGTGAGTTACTTCTTCCAAGACTGTGATTTTTTAAGAAGGCTACCCCACATACTTGATGGCTTCTGAGCACAATTGTTTCCCTTTCTGGTACTTGGCCATGTTGTGATGCAGAAAAGAAGACCCTCACAAGAAGACAAACAAATGGAACCACCAGTATCACCCAGGATCAAATATTTTGCTGTAGCAATAGAAAGTGGACTAATATAGATCTCTAGATCAGAAAGTGTACCTTTTTGCATATCTAAGGCCACTCTGCCTCAACCATAGTAGACATTCCTTAAATATTTGATAAATAATTAAATATGTTTAGTCAATCATGAATGGAAAACCAATCCAACCATTTTCTCATCCATACTCTCCAACATTGGTTTTGTCATAGTGATGCTGCATAAATTCAGGTTGAATCATTTTTAAAACAAAAAACTTGAGGGTTTCTTTTTTCTCATGTCTTTCTAAAACATCACAGGTCATTTTGTAGTTACCACTTTATAAACCAGATGCACCATGAAACATCAAAGTTTAACATTCATTTTTCCAACATTACTATTGACCTTTCCTTTCTCATTGACCTCAAAATTTTTATATCTAATTCTTTCTCTTTATAAAATAAAGGTCTTCTTCAATAATAAATTGATTTTTCATAGTTTAATAGGTAATTGCTGATGGAGTGCAGATGGTAGTGGCCCAGTAAAAAGGTCATAGATAATATCAAATATATGAGTAGATATCGTTTCTTTTGCCCCCCTGCTATTTACTTTGAACTTCTGCCTTTTTCCTTCCTGTCATAATTTTAAGTAGCAGATAACTGGATTTCTTTAAAACTGAAGTTGAAATACTTAACAATAACAGAGATTTCCAAATATTTAATCAGGACCCTAAATGGTAGCTTATTAGTTCCTTTTTAGGGTAGGAGTTATTAGTTCTCTGACTGCATAGGTAAATTGGGCCTTTGCTGATTCTGTTCAATAATCTCATTTCTTTAAAATAAGTGAAAATTACTGCTTCCAAAAATGTACAAGTCCAGAATTACCTACAATATCATGATTTCTATCTATAACTTTTTAAAAGAATTTTATTGGTACCATATAATTATATAGTAGCAAATATTATTCCAGATCCCATTCTAGACATTGAAGACTTCCACCTTTTAATTAAATATTTTATTTTGAGATAATTGTGATTTGGTTAATTTTCTCATGAAATACCCCTCTAAAATTGTTACTGAACATTCGCAATGCACTGAGATAAGCAGTCAAGTATGATACTGTCCTCTGAAATTCTATTAAGTCACATTTTAGTTCTAGGTATATCAGATGTTTTTTTCTGTTAACCTTTATATGGATTTCCATAATGGCTGTATTATTTTACATAACCACTAACAGTAGATAAGTGTTCCCTTTTCTCCACATTCTTATCAGAACTTTTGTCATTCTTAGTCTTTTATTTTTAGATATCTATTGGTGTAATATAACTATAGATCATAGTGAGAATCAAAGTGAGATGCATAATGTACTAAGAAGTTTGATAGTGAAACTTTTATATATAAATGTCATGTTATTTAGTCTTTTTGATAATAACCATTCTTACTGGAGCGAGGAGGTATCTCACTGTGATTTTGATTTGCATTTCCTTATTTATTAGTGATGTTGAGTATTTGTTTTAAGCAACTGTTGGTCATTTGCATATCCTCTTGTGAGAAATGTGTATTTAGATTTATTGCTCATTTTTTAAATCAGGTTATTGGTAGGTTATTTGTAGAGTTTTCTAATATTGAGTTCCTAGAGTTCCTTATATAGTTTGGATATCAACCCCTTGTCAGATGAATAGTTTATGATTATTTTATCCCATTCTGTAGGTTTTTTCTTCATTCTTTTTTTTTTTTTTTTTTTTTTTTTTTTTTTTTTTTTTTTTTTTTTTTTTTTTTTTTTTTTTTTTTTTTTTTTTTTTTTTTTTTTTTTTTTTTTTTTTTTTTTTTTTTTTTTTTTTTTTTTTTTTTTTTTTTTTTTTTTTTTTTTTTTTTTTTTTTTTTTTTTTTTTTTT
>PVLC010037301.1:2500-15345 GCA_004027655.1 Graphiurus murinus | reverse complement strand
AAGTGGCCTTTCTCCCCTGGAGTCCAGGACACTCTCAGATCCCCCTTCCTTAGGGCATTTCCTGCCTTCCTGAGAGTCATCGTGGCTGGCCAGCTCAGGCCTCCCGAGGGCGGGGCTGCCTCTGACCTCCCAGCTCCTTGGCACAGGCTGGCACGTAACAGGTGCTCCCTGAAACCAGGGCGGTGCCCTCCGCCAGTATGCTTTTCTGCTTGCTCTTTGGGGCTCGGTGGGGTACGCACGGTGATTCCCTTTCAACATGGCCTCTCTCTCTCTCTCTCTCTCTCTCTCTCTCTCTCTCTCTCTCTCTCCTTTGCAAGATCTGGACGAGTGCTCTCCACCCGCTGAGCCCTGCGGGAAGGGGCACCGCTGCGTGAACGCCCCTGGCAGCTTCCGCTGCGAGTGCAAGGCCGGGTACTATTTCGACGGCATCAGCAGGACGTGTGTGGGTACGTGGGTGTCTTTCAGACCTGGGGGGATCTGGCCAGGTGACACCAAACAGCTGGAGTGTCACGGTCCTGTCCTCAGATCAGAAAGTTTACAAGTAGTCGGGCATGGTGGTGCACGCTTGTAATCCCAGTACTTGGGAGGCCGAGACCAGAGGATCCAGGTTTGCAGCTAGCCTTGGCTACTTAGTGAGGCTCTCCACAACTTAGTGAGACCCTATTTCAAAATGAAGAATTAAAAATAGGGCTGGGGGTGTAGCTTGGAGGTAGAATGCTCCTGGGTTCCATCCCCAGTACCGCAAAAAGAAAAAAAAAAAAAGAAAAGAAAATTCCCAAGTGCAGACAGTCCCCGAGTGAGGGCAGGGGCCGGGAGACTCCTTCCAAGGCCCTCTTGCTGGAGCCTGTTCCCTCGCTGTAGAGCAGGTGTTCTTTTCGCCCCCAAGTTCTCCAGGAGTTTACCAAACTCAAACCCAGGTCTACAAATGGCAAAGTGCTAGTAGGATCTCCCAAAGGTTCACCACTACCTGCAGGGCCCCAGGGCCCAAGACAGACAATTGCCCAGGGCAGTGACGTCAGAGGCGACAGGAGTGGGGTCAGATCCTGCCCGGCCAGCACCTGCCGTCACCAAACCAGGTGCTCAGCAGAGACTGGTTGTGCCCCCTCCATGTCCCTTTTGCCAGTGGGCTCCCCATTTTGGGCTCTGGGTGCAGGGCTGGCAGGCGGGCCCCTGTCCAGGAGTACCCTGTGGAAGGGGTTCAGGACAGAGTGGCCCGGCCACCACCCACTGTCCTGCGGGTGCTTGGGACAGTCGTTTGCCTGGAGGCCCTGAGGCTGAAGGCAGTAAACCGGGGCCCTTGATGGGAGGGCGGCAGGGGGCGCTGCCTAACCCTGGTCCCCTCTCTTTCAGACATCAACGAGTGTCAGCGCTACCCCGGGCGTCTGTGCGGCCACAAGTGTGAGAACACGCCGGGCTCCTACCGCTGCAGCTGCTCAGTGGGCTTCCGGCTGGCTGTCGATGGCCGCTCCTGCGAGGGTGAGTGGGCAGCGGGGCAGGCTGGGTGGCTGGACCCTGTGCCGTGCAGAGGTGCCGAGGGCGGAGTCATGTTAGGACAGAACTTTAGTCTGGCTTAAGAAGGAGCCTTTGCCAAAGAGACGGTCCCAAGAGTGGGCTGCACCAGGATAAGCCGGGTGTGTGTGGTTCTCAAACTGGAGGATGGATGGGGTCCTGGGGTCATGGATCCTGAGCTTCTTGGAGAATTCTGGGATGTTTCCAGAGTCAACATGCATATGCACTGGCAAGGAGCCAGGCTCCGCAGCTGGGAGTCTCTCAGGCCCGGTGTCAAATCCCAGTTCTGCTGTTTTTATGGCCCTGAAGTACCTGTGCCGGGCGTGGTGGCGCACGCTTGTAATCCCAGTACTTGTAATCCCAGTACTTGAGACAGGAGGATCACAGATTCATGGGCAGCCTCAGCTACCTAGTGAGGCCCTCCGAAACTTAGTGAGACCCTGTTTCAAAATAAAGAATAAAAAATAGGGTTGGAGGTATAACTCAGAGGTAGAATGCCCCTGGGTTCAATCCCCAGTACCTAGCATTTCTGAGCCCACTGTGAGTGGGGATAATAGAACCGACCTCGTGGGAGTCAAGTGAAGTGAGACAAAACATGTGACAAGGTTATCACAGGTGGGCACGAGGCAGGAGCTGGCTCTGTGGAGGCCGCTGGTATCACCACCACCACCACCACACCAGCACCACCACCACCACCATCATCATTCCTGGCTTATGCTTCCTCTGGCCACTCCCATGTGACTGAAAAGTTGGCCTTCTTACCTGTGTTCCTGGGCAGAACTGTAGCTACAGCCAGAGGCTGGCCAGTCTTGCTGGGTCACCTATGGAGTTTCTATGCAGCACCTCCCCTGGGTGTGCAGCAAGAGCTCAGTTCCTGCATCCAGAAGTGATACGTGGGGAAGCCTCACTGGACACAGAGGGGCAGGGGCAGCCCAGATGTTGACAGCTGCAGAGATGAAACACGGGCAAGAGGCGAATATACATTCCCTCCTGCCCTGCTTACAGGTGGCAGTCAATAAGTCAGAGAAGGATTGGGTGTGGTGGGACATACCTGTAATCCCAGCACTTGGGAGGCTGAGACAGGAGGATCACAGGTTCCAGGCCAGCCTTGGCAACTTAGACTCTCAGCAATCTAGTAAGACCTTGCTTCAAAACAAATAATAAAAAGGCTTGGGGGCATAGCTGGAAGGTGGAATGAGCCTGGGTTCAATCAATCGATCAATCAATCAATCAGAGAAGGGACTTCTCAGCCAGAGGTTGGCTGGCTTTTTCTCTATAATCCACATAGTAACTATTAGGCCTTTCTGGCCACAGTCTCGGTTGACACTACTCTACTCTGTCTCAGTAGCACAAAAGCAGCCATAGCCATGGTAAAAGCATGCATGTGGCTGTGTTCCAATAAAACTTTATTAACAAAAACAACTGGTGGGCCGAGCTTGGCCTGTCCATTGCTGGCCTCTGCTCTAGACAAAGGGAACTGGTGAGTGAGAACCTGGGGTTGCGAGCATCAGCAATTAATTTCCTCCCTTGGGCTAGGTCACCTGTCTGTCACCTCTGTAGCCTGAATCTGGGAGGTGACGTCGGGAGGACAGGATCATATGTCCACTGGAGGATTCTGGTTGGACTCTGGTGCCTTGTCAGGGCGGGACCTGGAGGCTACGGTCATTGTCCTGGGCTCGACCCCAGCAGTGACAGGGATGGAGGCTGCAGATTCACCAGCCTTGAGAGGCTGGAGCGATGCTGGGTCCCTGTTCGTGCACCCCGAGACCTCTGCCTCTCTGCGTGCCGGAGGTGGCATGCCATGGGCGGGGACGGCTGCAGGAGGCAGGGACCAGCGCCCGGCTCTGAGCAGCGGCCTCTCTCTTGCAGATGTGAACGAGTGTCAAAGCAGCCCCTGTAGCCAGGAGTGCGCCAACGTCTACGGCTCCTACCAGTGTTACTGCCGGCGAGGCTACCAGCTCAGCGACGTGGACGGGGTCACCTGCGAAGGTGAGGGGGTCCCGCTTGCAGGGGAGAGTGCCCCCCGCCTCCCCACCACACGACAGCTGCAGCTGCATCTCAGAAGTCATGACGAAGGCTCACGGGGTTTCTCTGCCTGGCAAACCTTCCATCTCCACCGGTGGGGGCTGGGCACTTCCTTCCTCTGACTGACTTGGACACTTGACCCAGTTGGCCGTGGGGTGGGGGAAGGGAGCCAGCCACTGCCCAGGTCATTCTTTAATACACATGCCGTGAGGTGACCTCTGTGTACCGAGACCTCAAGCCTCAGGTCACAGAGCTGGGAGGCGGGGAGGGTCTCGGGGGCCACCCACACCCTTGGCGGCTCTCAGAATGGAGTAGGGACTAAGAACCCTTTCAAAGTCCCAGCTCTGCCGCCGACAGGCTGTTGGGAACTCAAACCAGGTGACCGCCCAAGAGCTGGTGGGAGCTTAAAGTCACAATGCATGTCCCTGCAGGGAGAGCATCCCTCATCCCAAATCCGAAGTGCTCCCAAATCTAAAACTTTGTGAGCGTTAAAATGACGCCGCCGTGGGAAATTCCACATCTGACCTCATGTAACAGGTCACAGTCAAGAGGCAGCTGCACTAAAAATATGATGTAAGATCGCCTTCAGGAGCCGGGCGTGGTGGTGCACGCATGCCTGTCGTCCTAGAACTTGGGAGGCTGAGACGGGAGGACCGCAGGTTCACAGCCAGCCTCCTGGGCAACTTAGTGAGGCCCTCAGCAACTAAATGAGACCCTGTTTCAAATTTTTAAAAATAAAATAAAGTACAATAGGGCTGAGGATATAGCGCAGAGGTAAAACGCCCCTGGGTTCAATTCCCAGTATCACACGCACAAAAAAAAAAAAAAAGATTACCTTCAGGCTGTGTGTATAAGGTGTGTATGTAACAAATGATTTGTGTTTAGACTTGGCTCTCTCCCCCAAAATATCTCATTATGTAAATGGAAATATTCCAGAATTCCAAAACATCGGAAACACTTCTGGTGTTAGCATTTGGGCTAAGGGATACACAACCAGCAATTTCTTGGGAGGTGGGTTTTTTGGTTGTTTTCTTTCTTTTTTTTTTTTTTTTTTTTTGCAGTACTGGGGCTTGAGCCCAGGGGCATTCTACCTCCGAGCTACACCCCCAGCCATATTTTATTCTTTATTTTGAAACAGCATCTCACTAAGTTGTGGAGGGCCTCACTAAGTAGCTGAAGCTGGCCGTGAACCTGCGATCCTCCTGTCTCAGCCTCCCAAGTACTGGGATGGCATGTGTGCACCAGCCACCACGCCCGGCTTTTTTTAAATTAGGGAAATGCTCTCCCTTTCCCCTCCCCACCCCCCACACTCCTGTACTTTACACCACGAACTTGCTGTGTGAGCCTTGGCTTGCCCCGCCCCCCGTCCCTGCCTCAGTTGCCCCTCTGACACCGTGACCCGCCATTGCAGACATTGACGAGTGCGCCTTGCCCACCGGGGGCCACATCTGCTCCTACCGCTGCATCAACGTTCCCGGGACCTTCCAGTGCAGCTGCCCCGCCTTCGGCTACAGGCTGGCCCCCAATGGCCGCAACTGCCAGGGTGAGTAGGAGGGACCCTGGGCTCACCCAGGCTGTGGCCTCAGGGGCTGAGGCCAGGGTGGAGGCTGGGCTGCCTCCGTGGCGGGGCGCATCCAGAGGTTGACTGTACCCTGTGTCTCCCACGCCCGGGCCCCAACCCTTGTCCAAAAGGTCTTCTGGGCCTCACCAAGACTTCGGGAGACCGAGTCCTGCCACTCTGCCCTTGGCCGACCTCAGAGGACTGAGATAGGGACAACAACCTTTAGGAAGAGGCCGTGGAGGCAGAAACTAGAGGTTAATGCCCCAGACCCTTCAGCCCCACAGCGGCGGGCCTGGTCTTTCATTTGCTCACTGGACAAACTCTGGCTGTGGGCCAGGCACTGGGTCAAAACAATGAACAGGCCACAGAGGCCTGGCCTCTGTCTTGAGCTGCTAGCCGCTGTCCCAAGCTGCTGGCCTCTGTCCCCACAAGGGGCAGCTGGGGTCTGGCGTTAGAATCCTGAGGTCTCCGTGTTTGTGGCCACTGTCCGCGAGGGTCTGGTGGGGCCTGGGTCAGCTCTAGCGTGGGCTAAATGATGCGGGGCCAGTGGAATCCATTCTGTATTCTGAACCCCTTCCTAAGAACACTCTGGGGTCCCCCGCAGCCCGTGACTGTCCACGGATAACGGGGGGTTGCTAAAGTGAGCACGCATCAATGCTTGTGAGCAAATGATCCTGGAGTGCTCCCGTCGGCCTGCTCCAGGAGTCCGCAGGGGCTGAGTGACAGAGGCCCAGCTTTCCTGCCTCTTCCTGTGGAGGCTCCTTAGGGCTGTCGTCCAGGGCTCCGGTGGCCCCTGGGCCCCCGCAGCTATTGTGCCTGGTCATGAGGCAGGTGACAGAGCAAGGCAGGCAGGAGGCTGGTGTATACCAAGAGGCATGCTCCAGGGACGCTCGGCTCAGCTGGGATTGGATGCGATCCCTTTGTTTTCCCGATCCTGATGGAGCAAATGACTTCCCTTCTCCTGGCCCGGCTCCCTCGCCACAGCCTGGGGTCCCGGCCAGATGCAGCAAAAACACATTCCTGAGCCGCGCCCTCTGAGGCCAGGAGCAGTGCTTCTGCCACCAACAATCACGCACTTGGCATCTCGCCACAGGGGCCTCCCAGGCGCCCTCTGTGACATCCTGGCTCCCCACCGTTCGGCTGTTCTGTTCCAGAGCTCTGTGGCGGGGCTCTCCACCCCCAGGGTCTCTCCTATGGTGTCCCGGGTCGCCAGACCTGGTTCCAGTCCAGCCCCCAGGACACAGGCAAACGGGGTGCATAATCCCTTCAGGCCCGATGTCCTCTGTGAGACAGGGCTGGCCCTTCTGCACCTCCTTCCTGGGTGTGACTGGCTGCATATGAGGTGAGGTTAGGGTGACGTGCCTTTGGAGTGCGGAGGGTGCTGGGTGATCATCGAACCCACCCTGGTGCCCACCCTCCCGGGTTTGAAGCTCAGCTCTGCCGCTTACAAATATGTGGCCTCGGGCAGGTCCCTCAAGCTCCGTGAGCTCCCCTGAGACAAGGCTCATGACAGTACTGTCCCCGTGATGCTCCCAGGCCTGTCTGTGCTTAGGGGTCCCTGCATCCATCCCAGGGACCGGGAACAGTAAGCTAAGGTGTCCTGTAGATGACAGTGGGCACCTCTGCTAGGTCAGCGGAGGGCAGGGGTGGCCGGGTCCTCACCCTGACCCTCTGTCTGCGGGTGGGGACGGCTCCTGCGGCCTCTGCCTTCATCGTCCAACCTCCGGGTCTCTCACAGACATCGACGAGTGTGTGACCGGCATCCACAACTGCTCTGTCAATGAGACCTGCTTCAACCTCCAGGGGGGCTTCCGCTGCCTGTCCTTCGACTGTCCCGAGAACTACCGCCGCTCCGCAGACACGTAAGTCCCTCGGGCCCCGCCCTTGTCTGTCTGTGTCGGCCTGCCCAGCTCTGGGCCTGGGCGGGCGGGTAGTGAGCTGTGACCTCATGCCCTTCTCTGGTTCTCAGTGGCTAGGGACGCCGTTGCAGGAAACCAGGAGGGGCCATTGCCAATGAGTTTGGGGACAGTGGCCATGTTCTTAGGTGACAGCGGTGCACTGAGCCAGGCAGAAGCTACAGGGGGACTTGGGCAAGCTCTCTGGCGTTAGTTTCCTTCTGTGTCACCCATGCTGACTCTCGGATGAGCCAGTGGTGGTGACTGTGTCAGCAGGAAGCCAGGAACGAATGTGACTCTCTGGCCGTGTTACTAGATGACCCCCCTCCCCAAGCCAGATTCCATCCTGCTTCACTGACCGTGGGGACGGAGGGTTCTGCGTCCTAAACGTGGTGCTGTGTGGTCATGTGTCATTGTAGGCTCAGGCTGTCTCTAGCCACCGGGGCGTCCGTTGATGTCTCCAGAACCGCTTCCTGGGAGTAGTGAGGACACCGGCCGTGGGTCTTGCCTTGACCTCGCTCCTGATTTTACTCAGGGAGCCCCGTTTTGTGTTGTACTTCAGGGAAAGCTCCAGGCTGGGACCTGATCTCGGGGACGTGCGCTGGTGTCCCCTGTCCCAGCAGGGAAGTGTTCAGAGGAAGCACGTGGCTGGGTGGCCTGGGCCCTCCCAGCTGTGACCTCCCGGCTCAGGCCTGCCCGGGCTCTTGGCCCGTAGCCCCCGCTGCTTGCTGGAGGGTCAGCATCTTCCCCTGATGATGCGCCGGCCGGAGGGGCAGCCGCCCTTGTTGCCAGTTCTGGCTCCTGCATCCTGCAGCCCTCTGAGTCATTCCTGACCTTGGGGTGCCCAGCCGCCTCCTCTGATCTGCTGTTTCCCCAATATGTTTGGTCACTTGGAAACTCAACACCTGTTTGGGTGCTGAGCTCGGTGCCACGAAGGAATGGCTCTTTGCACATCCGGGGTAAAGCCAGGGTGCAGGACCCAGCCCAGTGGTCTGGGTGACCAGGGACCTCCTTCTCCCACTCTGCTAACCTCTCAGACGGGAGGTTTCTGCTTCATAGCTCCTTTTCCTCCTCGTCAAAAACCCAAGCTTCTTCAAGGAATTACATTATCTGATCTTCGGAAAGCAGCTTTTAAATCTAAGGAGTTAAGACCAGACCCCTGTCTGTCCGTCTTTCTCTCTCCCTCTCCCTAAGCCTCAGCGTCTGGCCGCAAACCACAGAGTTCGGCCTTGGTGCACAGGCTGCCCCCGGACCCTGGCCACAGCGCCCTGCCACCAGAGAGGAAGTGTTCAGAGCTACCCAGGCCCTCATCTGGGCTGGGAATCCTGTTTCCTCAGTGGGGGTCGTGAAGCCTGTGACCTCGGATGCCACATCTTGGGGAAGGGGGACAAGTGGACATCTGTGGCCTCGGGTGTGGCCAGGTGGCTAGAGCCCTCGGTGGCCCCTCGGCCCCGGCCTGGGCTTCTCTCAGAATGACAAGCATGTGGAAGTCAGGGAAAGCCAGCAGAGACGGTCACAGGTGTCAGGCAGCCAGGAGGCCCAACCGGCTTCTGATCTCTAGTCTGTGTTGGCTTTGGGGAATTTTCACAGAACTTAGGGTTCTTGGATGAAATGTGCTGAACTGGAAATTGGGGCACACTGTCAACCCCTGTGTGGTGTGACCCGGGTGCCTGTCATGATGAGGGAGCACGTCCGTCGGCGGAAACTAGGAGCTGGGCCCCTTGCTGGGCAGGCCTGGCACCAGGTCACCAGGCCCATAACAGATGCAGAGACAACCGCCTGATCTCGGCGCCCTGGCTGCAGAAGGTTTTAGTGCCGTTTCTAGCGTGACAGGCAGCTCGCCAGATGCTGTGGTTATGATTTGGGGGTTGTTTTGGAAATTTTGTGGCCGAGCAGGACCAGATCACTGAAATCAGGACTGACCAGGAAAGTCAGGGACAAGTCGTCCCTGCTGTGATTGGTTAGGAAGCATGTCGTAGGCGTCCAGCCCTGCACTGGGCACAGGAGGTGAGGCCCAAGAGCAGCCTGGAAACAGCCAGCCCAGAAACATCAGGGACCTGGAAGGGCTGGGCTGCCCTGAGGAATAGCACTGCGGGCTCAGTGTGGAGGCACAGGGGAGGAAGGGACATCGGGTCCCCGTGCGTGACGGCCGTGGGGCTGGCCCAGGACGCTGCACACACCTTCCGTCCCTTGACTTTCACACGCGATGTGTTCCTGTTTCCACATGGCAAACCAAATCAGGTGCTGCTCAGCGTGTGGGACAGGACATGCGTGAACGTGCAAATCCCACAAAGGGGGACTGTAGCGCCACCTGCTGACTGAGCCTGGACAGGCCATTCCCAAAGCAGCTGTGTGTGTGTGTGTGTGTGTGTGTGTATGTGTGTGTGTATACGCATGTGCAAGGGTGTGTTGTGCGTGCATTTGAGTGTGTAAGTGCTTTGAAGGGAGATCGGTTGACTTTGATACTTAGCACAGACTGTGGTGGCGTGGACGAGTCTCGTGTCCTGTGGAACTTGTGTCTCCCCATGGTTGAATGGGAAGCACGTGGGGGAGGGGAGAAAGTGCAGAGAGCTAGCGGAGAGAGAACTTGGTGTGCACAGCGTGCTCCCACCGCCCTCCAGAGTTCCCAGCACCTCGCAGGCCCTCGCTCGGGCAGAGACCCCTCGGGTCCTTGGAGCACTCCCATTTGGCCTGGACCTGGGTGCCTCCGGGGGCGGCTGCCCCTCAGCAGCGCCCATGCCCACCATCTTTCTTTCCTCTGGCTCGGACTCCCTCCCGTGCAGGATTCTCCTCTCCTGGGTCCTGATGCTCACACGTCTCTGTGTTGAGGAGCTCGTTCCCGGGGGCCGTCCTTCCCAGAGCCAGGCAGGCCGAGTGAATGAAAGCTTTCTATCAGGGCCGAGATGTAGAGACTCCACCCACCAGAAAGGCCAAGTGTGAAGTAAATCCACGCAGCCCAACCCACAATGTGGAAACTTAAAAAGCCAGAGGTGTGATGGGAAACCAGAAGGGAGGGCGGTCCTGACTGGAGAATGCGGACATAGTTTAGAAGGCAGGCCTTCCTGGTGGTGCTTCGTCTCCACCAAGGGAAGTTGGAACCTATCTCCATCCTGCCCCGGAAGTCAGGACCCATCTCTATCCTGCCCCGGAAGTCAGGACCCGTCTCTATCCTGCACAGGAAGTTAGGACCTGTCTCTATCCTGCACAGGAAGTTAGGATATGGATCCATCTTGCTACAGGAAGTTAAGACTTATCTCTAGCTCCACCATAGGAAGTTAAGACCTGTCTTCATCCTGCTGCAGGAAGTTAGGACCCTACCACATCCTGCCACAAGAAGTTAAGACTCATCTCTATCCTGCGCAGGAAGTTAGGACCTAGCTCCATCCTGCCGCAGGAAGTCAGGGCCCAGTTCCTTCCTGCCACAGGAAGTTAGAAGCTATCTTCATCCTACTACAGGAATTTAGGTCCTCGCTCCATTCTGCCACAGAAAGTTAGGACCCATCTCCCTCCTGTCACAGGAAGTTAGGACCCATCTGCATCCTGCCACAGGAAATTGGACCTGTGGCAAGAAATTTGAACCTGTGGTGAGCCGGGTGTGGTGGCGCACACCTGTAATCCCAGCATTCAGGAGGCTGAGACTGGAGGATCCGGGTTCGCAGCCAGCCTCAGCTACCTAGTGAGGCCTTCCGCAACTTAGCGAGACCCTGCTTCAAAATAAAGAATAAAAAATAGGGCTGGGGGTATAGCTCCAAGGTAAAATGTCCCTGAGTTCAATCCCTAGTACCACAAAAAAAAAAAAAAAAAAAAAAAAAGAACCTGTGGTTATCTCCGTTCTGAGCCCCGGGCTGGCTGTGGACAGAAACAGGGAGCTGGACCTGGAGCCCCGCACGTAGTGGCAGGGAATGGGGGGCTGCCCTCGCCGCCTGAGCACAGGTCTGGCTCCCTCCCTCACTCCGTGACCTTGGGACGGCACTTCTCTGAGCTTCAGTTTCCTCTTCTGAAAAATGGCACTCAGGCCACCATCTTGAGCCCCTGTGTGGTCACCCTAGAGAATGTGCGAGGAATGCCCCCGCACACGGTAATGGCAGCAGCCCCGATGGCCCGTGGTAAGACCAGTCCTTGACCCCAGCCACCAGCGCCCCTGAGGGTGTTGGCAGAGGCTGGTGCCTGAGCTGCAGCCTGCAGGTGCCCGGTGCCACCCCGAGGTGAGTGCGTGAGCGCGTGAGGGCGCTCCTCCGCCCGGCTCGCCGCGCTCCCCGTGGTCCCTCACTGGCGGGACTCGCCCTAACCTCCTCTTGTCTCTGTCCACTTGTCTTGCAGTCGCTGCGAACGCTTGTCTTGCCATGAGAACCAGGAGTGCCCCAAGCTGCCTCTGAGAATAACCTACTACCACCTCTCTTTCCCCACCAACATCCAAGT
The DNA here is from genome assembly GCA_004027655.1 of Graphiurus murinus. Taxonomy (NCBI): domain Eukaryota; kingdom Metazoa; phylum Chordata; class Mammalia; order Rodentia; family Gliridae; genus Graphiurus; species Graphiurus murinus. The sequence goes on along the minus strand of PVLC010037301.1, from coordinate 3,936 downwards.
GCCCGCGGTGATTTTCCGCATGGGTCCCTCGAGTGCCGTCCCCGGGGACAGCATGCAGCTGGCCATCACCAGCGGCAATGAGGAGGGCTTTTTCACCACCCAGAAGGTGAGCCACCACAGCGGAGTGGTGGCCCTCACCAAGCCTGTCCCCGAGCCCAGGGACTTGCTCCTGACCGTCAAGATGGACCTCCATCGCCACGGCACCGTGAGCTCCTTTGTGGCCAAGCTTTTCATCTTTGTGTCCGCAGAGCTCTGAGCACTTGCTTCGGCCGCGGGGCTCTCTCTTGTTGCTTTCCTCGCCTGCCTCGGGAGCCTAATAAAGTCTGGCAGCCGTCCCGCACAGCATGCCTCGCGTGCGTTGGTTTTATTTGGCGCGGTGGAGGGTCCCTGCGCTTCTTCTCACTCAGGGAGGAGCCAAGCCCTTACCAGTGCCGGGGTCCCCCACAGCTGACTGCAGAGCGCTTCCCGTAAGGGGACGAAGGGGACGTGTGCCGGGGAGGCCTGCCCATAGCGCTCACGGTGTGTACTGCCAGGGAGCCAGGCGAGAAAGTTAGGAAGTTACATCCTCCTCCCATCCTGCCCCAGGAAGTTAGGTCCCAGCTCCATCCTGCTGCAGGAAGTCAGGACCCAGCTCTATCCTGTCATAGGAAGTCAGGACCCAGCTCCATCCTGTCATAGGAAGTCAGGACCCAGCTCCATCATGTCAAAGGAAGTCAGGACCCAGCTCCATCATGTCAAAGGAAGTCAGGACCCAGCTCCATCCTGCTGCAGGAAGTCAGGACCCGGCTCCATCATGTCATAGGAAGTCAGGACCCAGCTCTATCACATCACAGGAAGTCAGGACCCAGCTCCATCATGTCACAGGAAGTCAGGACCCAGCTCTATCATGGCACAGGAAGTCAGGACCCAGCTCCATCCTGCTGCAGGAAGTCAGGACCCAGCTCTATCATGTCACAGGAAGTCAGGACCCAGCTCCATCTCCACCAAAGGAAGTTAGAAGCTTCATTTTGAATTGAACGTGAAGGACAAAGGCAGTGATTGAGAAGGACCCATAGAGATTCCTGAGCTTAGCTCCTCCCCCTCCCTTGTATTTCAAATGTGGAAACTGAGGCCTGAGAAGGGGAAGGGCCCAGCCAGTGTGACACGGCCTGCTGTGGCCAAGCCCAGCCAAGGAACCAGAACTACTTTGATTGTTTGCCGCTTGGTTCTGTGCTGGATTGCCTGGAGCTGATGTAACGAGACCAAAAAAAAAAGCTCTAGACTTGACATTTAAGTCCCCGGTTTTGGAAAACCACTCACACAGTTGCCGCATCTTGGACAAAGCTCTTGCCCAGATGAAGCCAGCCACTTCCTGTGAGGATCCCAGTGCCGTGCCAGGAGGGGGCAGCGGCCGGCACAGTCACTGTGATGCCTGTGGGGACCACCGAGTGCGCAGG
>PVLC010037300.1:0-15552 GCA_004027655.1 Graphiurus murinus | reverse complement strand
GGTGTGCAGGATGGTTACAGCAGGGTGTGCAGGATTCTTACAGGAGGGTGTGCGGGATGTTTAGAGGAGGGTTGTGGAATGGTTACAGGAGGGTGTGCAGGATGGTTACAGGAGGGTGTGCAGGAATTAATCACGAGCGTGTGCGTGATTCTTACAGGAGGGTGTGCAGGATGGTTATCGGAGGGTGTGCAGGATTCTTACAGGAGGGTGTGCAGGATGGTGTGAAGGATGGTTACAGGATGGTGTGCAGGATTCTTACAGGAGGGTGTGCGGGATACTTACAGATGGTGTGAAGGATGGTTACAGGATGGTGCGCAGGATTCTTACAGGATGGTGTTTTTGACAGTTACAGGAGGGTGTGCAAGATGGTTATAGGAGGGTGTGCAGGATGGTTACAGAAGGGTGTGCAGGATGGTTACAGAAGGGTGTGCAGGAAACTTACAGGAGCGTGTGCGGGATTCTTACAGGAGGGTGTGCAGTATGGTTACAGTTGGGTGTGCAAGATTCTTAAAGGAGGGTGTGGGGGATGGTTACAAGAGGGTGTGGAGGATGGTTCCAGAGGGTATGCAGGATGGTTAAAGGAGGGTGTGCAGGAATCTTACAGGAGGGTGTGCAGGGTTCTTACAGGATGGTGTGCAGGATGGTTACAGGAGTGTGTGCAGGATGGTTACAGGTGGGTGTGCGGGATAGTTACAGGAGGGTGTGCAGGATACTTACAGGAAGGTGTGCAGGATGGTTACAGGAGGGTGTGCAGGAAACTTACCGGAGGGTGTGCGTGATTCTTACAGGAGGGTGTTCAGGATGGTTACAGGAGGGTGTTCAGGATGGTTACAGGAGGGTGTGCAGGATGGTTACAGGACTATATGCAGGAATCTTACTGGAGGGCGTGCAGAATTCTTACAGGAGGGTGTGCAGGATGGTTACAGGAGTGGGCAGGATGGTTAAGGGTGGGTGTACAGGATACTTACAGGAGGGTGTGCAGGATTCTTACAGGAGGGTGTGCAAATGGTTAAGGAGGGTGTGCGGGAGGGTTACAGGAGGGTGTGCGGGAATCTTACTGGTTGGTGTGCAGAGTTCTTACAGGAGGGTGTGCAGAGTTCTTACAGGAGGGTGTGCAGGATGGTTACAGGAGTGGGGAGGATGGTTAAGGGTGGGTGTGCAGGATTCTTACTGGAGGGTGTGCAGGATAGTTACAGGAGGTTGTGCGGGATACTTACAGGAGGGTGTGCAGGATGGTTTCAGGAGGGTGTGCAGGAATCCTACAGGAGGGTGTTGAGGATTCTCACAGGAAGGTGTGCAGGATTCTTTAAGGAGGGTGTGCAGTATGGTTAAAGGAGGTGTGCAAGATGGTTACAGGATGGTGTGCGGATGGTGTGAAGGAAGGTGCCATGATGCTGTGCAGAATGGTTACAAGATGGTATACAATATAGTTACAGGAGTGTGCGCAGGATGGTTACAGGACGGTGTGCGGGATGGGTACAGGATGATGTTTTGGATGATTACAGGAAGGTGTGCAAGATGGTTAAAGGAGGGTGTCCAGAGGAGTTACAGGAGGGTGTGCAGGATGGTTACAGGTGGGTGTGCAGGATGGTTACAGGCGGGTGTGCAGGATTCTTACAGGAGGGTGTGCAGGATTCTTATGGGAGAGTGTGCAGGATACTTACAAGAAGGTGTGCAGGATACTTACAGGAGGGTTACAGGAGGTGTGCAGGATGCTTACAGGAGGGTGTGCAAAACGGTTACCGGAGGGTGTGCAGGATGGTTACAGGAGGATGTGCAGGAATCTTATAGGAGGGTGTGCAGGATGGTTACAGGGGTGTGTGCAGGATCTTACAGGAGGGTGTGCAGGATCGAAATGGCTGCTTATCCCCCAGACTAAATGAAGAGAGGCCACAGATCCTCCTGACACAGCAGAGAGAAAGCGTGTCCTCCTGACTGTGGAAGGACCGCAAAACCTTCTGAGAGCGGAGCGAGAGGCCAGTGATCACTGTGTCACAGCGGAGGGAGAGAAGAGACACTCAGGACACTGCAGCGAGAGACCAGAGATCATTGTGACATGGCAAAGGGAAGCCAGAGATCCTCAAAACCATGTCGAGAAAGGCTGCTTATACTTCAAACACAGTAGTGGCCCAAGATCCTCCTGAAACAGCTGAGATCAATGATCCTCCTGACACAGCAGATAGAGGCCAATGATCCTCCTGATGCAGGAGAGAGAGGCCAGAGATTCTCCGGACACAGCTGAGGCCAATTCTTCCCCTCACTCAGCAGAAAGAGGCCAATTATCCTCCTGATAAAAGAGACAGAGGCCAGAGACCCTCCTGATACAGGAGAGACGCCAAAGGGTCCTTGGGACTCAGTAGAGAGAGGCCAGAGATTTTCCTGACACCGGAGATAGTCCAATGGTCCTTTTGATACAGGAGAGAGGCCAATTATCGTCCTAATACAGGAGAGAGAGGCCAGAGATTCTCCCGACAGAACTGAGCCCAATTATTCTCCTGAGACAGCAAAGAAAGGCCAATTATCCACCTGATAAATGAGAGGCCAGAGACCCTCCTGATACAGGAGAGAGGCCAGGGGGTCCTTGTGACTAGGAAGAGAGAGGCCAGAGATCATCCTGACACAGGAAACATAGTCCAATGGTCCATTTGACACAAGAGAGAGGCCAGTTATCCACCTGATGCAGGAGAGAGAGGCCAGAGATTCTGCTGACACAGCTGAGGCGATTTTTCTCCTGACACAGCAAAGAGAGGGTAATTATCCTCACAGGAGAGAGAGGCCAGAGTTTCTCCTGACACAGCTGAGGTCAATTATTTTCCCGACACAGGAAAGAGAGGCCAGAGATCCTCCTAAATCAGATGAGAGATGACAGAAATCCTCGTGACACACCAGATGGAGGCCCAAGGTCCTCCTGGCACAGAAGAGGGAGGACAGAGATTCTCCTGACACAGCTTAGAGGCCTGAGAGCCTGTAAACACAGCAAAGAGCGGGTGTGGTGGTGCACGCCTGAAGTCCCAGCATTTGGGAGCCTGAGAATGGAGGATCCGGGTTCGTAGCCAGTCTCAGCTACCTAGTGAGGCACTCCGAAACTTAGTGAGACCCAGTTTCAAAAAAAGAATAAAAATAGGCCTGGGAGTATAGCCCCCATTTAATGACTGTGGGCCTGATGGCAGTGCAGCGTCCAGGAGGAGTACCGAGGATAGGATAAGACGCAGCCTTCCTTGGAGCCCGGACACAACTTAGATTGGTGCAAGACTTCTGCTTTTCCACTACCATCTATAAGACTTTCCATTGGACTTAACAGAACTCTCTACAGTTTACCCCTTTGAGCAATTGGACTTAACAGAACTCTCTACAGTTTACCCCTTTGTAACCTGGTTATTATGTAACTGTTTGAGCGCTTGTATGGACATTTCAGTGCCGTCTCAAGCGATTGGACTTATCTGAAATCTCCAGTTCACCCCTTAGTCGGTTGATTGCCACTGTAACCATTTGGGTGCCTGTATGAATTTTCCCACTCTGTTAATATCTCTTGGTAGCCACTGTCGGGCTGGTGCGGTGCACGTGTCTTCTGTGGGCCAGCCAGAGTTAGCAGCAGCAAGCGATTGTACCAGCATTCGCGGTCATTGAGGCTGGCATCTCCCCTGGAGTGTGGCTTGTTAGATCGGTAGCCAGGGATGGGTGTGATCGGACTCAGCATCATACCAAACTAAGACAGGAAGGTGGTCTGAAACCACTATTCTAAGGACGGGTAAGGATGACTACTGGACTCTGACCACCTAGGACAGGCACTATCTATGGTCACTTTATATATAAACAGTTAGGGGGACAGGATTGTTGCAGGATGGTGTGCAGGATGGTGTGTAGAATGGTTTGCTGGATGGTGTGCAGGATGGTTACAGGATGGTGTGCAGAATGATTACAGATTGGTGTGCAGTATAGTCAGAGGATGGTGTGCAGGATGGTGTGAAGGAAGGTGCCATGATGCTGTGCAGGGTAGTTACAAGATGGTGTGCTGTATAGTTACAAGAGGGTTTGCAGGATGGTTACAGGAGGGTGTCCAGGATGGTTAAAGGAGGGTGTGCAGGATGGTTACAGGTGGGTGTGCAGGATTCTTACTGCGGGGTGTGCTGGATAGTTACAGGAGGGTGTGCAGGATGGTTACGGGTGGGTGTGCAGGATTCTTAAAGGAGGGTGTGCGGGATGGTTTCAAGAGGTTGTGCAGGATGGTTCCAGGAGGGTATGCAGGATGGTTAAAGGAGGATGTGCAGGAATCTTACTGTAGGGTGTGCAGGATAGTTACAGGAGGGTGTGCAGGATGGCCACATGAGACTGTGCAGGATACTTACAGGAGGGTGTGCAGGATTGTTACAGGAGGGTGTGCAGGATACTTACAGGAGGGTGTGCAGGATGGTTACAGGAAGGTTGCAGGATGGTTACAGAAGGGTGTGCAGGAATCTTACAGGAGCATGTGCGGGATTCTTACAGGAGGGTGTGCAGGATGGTTACAGGTGGGTGTGCAGGATTCTTAAAGGAGGGTGTGCGGGATGGTTACAAGAGTGTGTGCAGGATGGTTCCAGGAGGGTATGCAGGATGGTTAAAGGAGGGCGTGAAGGAATCTTATAGGAGGGTGTGCAGGGTTCTTACAGAAGAGTGTGCAGGATGGTTACAGGAGTGTGTGCAGGATGGTTACAGGTGGGTGTGCAGGATTCTTACAGGAGGGTGTGCAGGATAGTTACAGGAGGGTGTGCAGGATACTTACAGGAGGCTGTGCAGGATGGTTACACGAGGGTGTGCAGGATTCTTACTGTAGGGTGTGCAGGATAGTTACAGGTGGGTGTGCAGGATTCTTAAAGGAGCGTGTGCAGGATGGTTACAAGAGGGTGTGCAGGATGGTTCTAGGAGGGTATGCAGGATGGTTAAAGGAGGGTGTTCAGGAATCTTACAGGAGGTTGTTCAGGATTCTTACAGCAGGGTGTGCAGGATTCTTACAGGAGGTCGTGCAGGATAGTTAGAGAATGGTGTGCAGGATGGTGTGAAGGATGGTTACAGGATGGTGTGCAGGATTCTTACAGGAGGGTGTGTGGGATTCTTACACGAGGGTGTGCAGGATGGTTACAGGTGGGTGTACAAGATTCTTGAAGGAGGGTATGCGGGATGGTTACAGGAGGGTGTGTGAGATAGTTACAGGAGGGTGTGCAGGATGGTTCCAGGAGGGTGTGCAGGATTCCTACAGGAGGGTATGCAGGATAGATACAGGGGGTGTGCAGCATACTTACAGGAGGTTGTGCAGGATGGTTACAGGAGGGTTTGCAGGAATCTTACAGGAGGGTTTTCAGAATTCTTACAGGAGGGTGTGCAGGATTCTTACAGGAGAGTGTGCAGGATGGTTACTGGAGGTGTGCAGGATGGTTACAGGAGGGTGTGCGGGATGGTTACAGGAGGGTGTGCAGGAATCTTACAGAAGGGCGTGCAGAATAGTTAGAGGATGGTGTGAAGGATGGTGTGAAGGATGGTTACAGGATGGTGTGCAGGATTCTTACAGGAGGGTGTGCAGGATGGTTACAGGTGGGTGTGCAGGATTCTTAAAGAAGGGTGTGCACGATGGTTACAAGAGGTTGTGCCGGATGGTTCCAGGAGGATAAGCAGGATGGTTATAGGAGGGTGTGCAGGGTTCTTACAGGAGGGTGTGCGGGATGGTTACAGGAGTGTGTGCAGCATGGTTGCAGGTGGGTTGCAGGATTCTTACAGGAGGGTGTGCAGGATAGTTACAAGAGGGTTTGCATGATACTTACAGGAGGGTGTGCGGGTGGTTACAGGAGGGTGTAGGAGGGTGTGCAGGATTCTTACTGTAGGGTGTGCAGGATAGTTACAGGAGGGTGTGCAGGATACTTACAGGAGGGTGTGCGGGATGGTTACAGGAGGGTGTGCAGGAATCTTACAGGAGGGTGTTCAGGATTCTTACAAGAGCGTGTGCAAGAGCGTGTTACAGGAGGGTGTGCGGGATGTTTAGAGGAGGGTGTGCGGGATGGTTACAGGAGTGTGTGCAGGATTATTACAGGAGCGTGTGGGTGATTCTTACAGGAGGGTGTGCAGGATGGTTACCAGAGGTTGTGCAGGATTCTTACAGGAGGGCGTGCAGGATAGTTAGAGGATGGTGTGAAGGATGGTTACAGGATGCTATGCAGGATTCTTACAGGAGGGTTATCGGGGTCCCTGGGTTTCGGGGTCCCGGGTTTCGGCTCCACTTATGGTCTCCCGTGCTGGACCCTTGCCCACGAGGGCCCAAAGAGACGACAAACACACCGCAATGGTGCAACCTTCTTTATTCTTCTCTCTCTCTCTCTTCTCTTACTCCCACCCTATTCTCTTACTCCTTCTCCTCATGGGAGAGACTCCTTCTCTTCTCGGCAGGTACAGGAGGAACCATAAAGGGGAAAACCAGTGAGCCTATCAGGAAGTAGATCACTCAGGCAACTTAAGTAACACTACCTCCTATTGGGCATGAACTGTCCACGCTCTGACGTGCTGGCGCATGCGCTCTGAGGTGGCACAGCCCTAGGATGTTACCACATGCAGCTGCTCCTGGCACTCGGCCAGGCGCCGTCTAGAGGCGAGGTCTCTCCGGGCCTGCTGGGCTAAGACCCCAACAGAGGGTGTGCGGGATTCTTACAGGATGGTGTGAAGGATGGTTACAGGATGGTGTGCAGGATTCTTACAGGAGGGTGTGCAGGATTCTTACAGGAGGGTGTGCAGGATGGTTACAGGTGGGTGAGCAAGATTCTTAAAGGAGGGTATGTGGGATGGTTACAGGAGGGTATGCAGGATGGTTAAAGAGGGTGTGCAGGAATCTTACAGGAGGGTGTGCAGGGTTCTTACAGGAGGGTGTGCAGGATGGTTACAGGTGGGTGTGCAGGATTCTTACAGGAGAGTGTGCGGGAGAGTTACAGGAGTGTGTGCAGGATACTTACAGTAGGGTGTGCTGGATGGTTACAGGAGGGTGTGCAGGAATCTTACAGGAAGGTGTGGGTGATTCTTACAGGAGGGTGTGCAGGATGGTTACAGGAGGGTGTGCAGGGTTCTTACAGGAGGGTGTGCAGGATGGTTACAGGTGGGTGTGCAGGATTCTTACAGGAGGGTGTGCGGGAGAGTTACAGGAGTGTGTGCAGGATACTTACAGTAGGGTGTGCTGGATGGTTACAGGAGGGTGTGCATGAATCTTACAGGAAGGTGTGGGTGATTCTTACAGGAGGGTGTGCTGGATGGTTACAGGAGGGTGTGCAGGAATCTTACAGGAGGGTGTGCAAGATACTTACAGTAGGGTGTGCTGGATGGTTGCAGGAGGGTGTGCAGGAATCTTACAGGAGGGTGTGCGTGATTCTTACAGGAGGGTGGGCAGGATGGTTACAGGAGGGTGTGCAAGATGGTTACAGGAGGGTGTGCAGGATGGTTACAGGAGGGTGTGCAGGATGGTTACAGGAGGGTGTGCAGGATGGCTACAGGCCTGTGTGCAGGAATATTACTGGAAGGTGTGCAGAGTTCATACAGGAGTGTGTGCAGGATGGTTACAGGAGTGGGCAGGAGGGTGTGCAGGATTCTTAAAGGTGGGTGTGTGGGATGGTTGCAGGAGGGTGTGCAGGATCTTACAGGAGGATGTTTAGGATTCTTACTGGAGGTTGTGCTGGATGGTTACAGGAGGGTGTGTGGGATGGTTACAGGAGGGTGTGCAGGGTTCTTACAGGAGGGTGTCTGGTGTAGTTACAGGAGGGTGTGCAGGGTTCTTACAGGAGGGTGTGCAGGGTTCTTACAGGAGGGTGTGCAGGATGGTTACAGGTGGGTGTGCAGGATTATTACAGGAGGGTGTGGCCAATTGTCCTCCTAGTTTTTTGTTTGTTTGCTTTATTTGTTTGTTTGTTTCTTGGATGTGGTTGAACTCAGGGGCATTCTACCACCGAGCTATATTCCCAGCCCTATTTTTTCTTTATTTTGAAACCTTGTCTCACTTAGTTGAGGAGTACCACACTAGGTAGCTGAGGCTGGCCATAAATACTTCGGACACTGAGGAAAATGGCTGCTTATCCTCAAGGCAAAATGAAGAGAGACCAGAGATCCTCCTGACACAGCAGAGAGAAAGCATGTCCTCCTGAATGTGGAAGGACCGCACATCCTTCTGGGAGTGGAGGGAGAGGACAGTGATCACTGTGTCACAGCAGAGGGAGAGCAGAGACACTCAGGACACTGCAGCCAGAGACCAGAGGTCATTGTGAACCGCAAAGGAAGCCAGAGGTCCTCAAAACCCTGATGAGAAAGGCCGATTATACTCCAAACACAGTAGTGGCCAGAGATCCTCCTGAAACAGCTGAGATCCATGATCCTCCTGACACAGCAGAGAGAGGCCAATGATCCTCCTGACACAGCAGAGAGAGGCCAATGATCCTCCTGATGCAGGAGAGAAAGGCCAGAGATTCTCCCGACACCGCTGAGGCCAATTCTTCTCCTGACCCAGCAGAAAGAGGCCAATTATCCTCCTGATAAAAGAGACAGAGGCCAGAGACCCTCCTGATACAGGAGAGATGCCAAAGGGTCCTTGGGACTCAGGGGAGAGAGGCCAGAGATTTTCCTGTCACCGCAGATAGTCCAATGGTCCTTTTGATACAGGAGAGAGGCCAATTATCCTCCTAATAGAGCCGAGAGAAGCCAGAGATTCTCCTGACACAACTAAGCCCAATTATTCTCCTGACACAGCAGGGAAAGGCCAATTTTCCTCCTGATAAAGGAGAGGCCAGAGACCCTCCTGATACAGGAGAGAGGACAGGGCGTCCTTGTGACTCAGAAAAGAGAGGCCAGAGATCATCCTGACACAGCAAACATAGTCCAATAATCCATTTGATATAAGAGAGAGGCCAATTATCCTGCTGATGCAGGAGAGAGAGGCCTGAGATTCTGCTGACACAGCTGAGGCGATTTTTCTCCTGACACAGCAAAGAGAGGCAAATTATCCTCACAGGAGTGAGAGGCCAGAGTTTCTACTGACACAGCTGAGGTCAATTATTTTCCCGACACAGGAAAGAGAGGCCCAGGATCCTCCTAAAACAGATGAGAGATAACCATCCTGCACACCCTCCTGTGATCATCCTGCAAACCCTTTTGTAAGAACCCTGCACACCCTCCTGTAAGAATCTTGCACACCCACCTGTAACCATCCTGCACACCCTCCTGTGACCATCCTACACACCCCCCTGTAAGAACCCTGCACACTCTCCTTTAAGTATGCTGCACACCCTCCTGTAACTACATCACACACCCTCCTGTAAGAATCCTGCACACCGTACTGTAACCATCCCGCACACCCTCTTGTAAGTATACTGCACACCATCTTATAACCATCCTGCACAGCATCATGGCACCTTCCTTCACACCATCCTGCACACCATTCTGTAACCATCCTTCACACCATCCTACACACCAGCCTCTAACTATCCTGCACACCATCCTGTAATCATCCTGCACACCATCCTTTTACCATCCAGAACACCATTCTGTAGGACTATCTGCTGTGTCAGGAAAATCTCTGGCCTCTCTCTCCTGAGTCCCAAGGACACTTTGACATCTCTCATGTATCAGGAGGGTCTCTGGCCTTTCTCTCAAGCATCAGGAAAACAATTGGTCTCTCTCTCCTCTATCAGGAGGTCACCGGCTCTCTCTGCTGTGTCAGAATGATCTCTGGCTTCCCTCTCCTGAGTCATAAGGATCCCTGGCCTCTCTCTGCTGTGTCAGGAAGATCTCTATCCTCTCTGTGCTGTGTTAGGAGGTTGTGTGGCCTCTATGCGGTGTCAGAGGGATCTTTGGTCTCTCTGTCATGTAACAGGAGGATAGTTGAGCTGGGCGCGATGGCGCATGCTAGTAATCCCAGCATTTCGGGGGCTGAGACAGGAGGATCTGGGTTTGTGGCCAGCCTCATCTACCTAGTGAGGTACTCCTCAACTTAGTGAGACCAGGTTTCAAAATAAAGAATAAAAAATAGGGCTGGGAGTATAGCTCAGAGGTAGAATGCCCCTGAGTTCAATCCCCACTACCGCAACAAACAAACAAAAAACTAGGAGGACAATTGGCCACTCTCTGCTGTGTCGGGAAGATCTCTATCCTCTGTGTGCTGTGCTAAGAGGTTGTGCGGCCTCTGTGCTGTGTCACAGGGATCTTTGGTCTCTCTCTAATGTAAGCAGAGGACAGTTGGCCTCTCACTCCTGTATCAGGAGGATCATTGCCCCTCTATGCTGTGTCAGGAAGAACTCTGGCCTCTCTCTACTGAGTCACATGATCCATGGCCTCCCTCTCTCCTCTCTCAGGATAATTGGCCTCTCTCTGCTGTGTCAGAATGATCTCTGTCCTCCCTCTACAAAGTCACAAGGACCTCTGGCCTCTCTCCTCTGTGTCAGGAGGGTCTCTGGCATTGCTCTTATGTTACAATGATCTCTGGTCTCTCTGTGCTATGTCAGGGTGATCTCTGACCTCTCTTTGCTGTGGTGTTTTTTTGTTTTTATGTACTGGAGATTGAACTGAGGGGCGTTCTACTTCAGAGCTATATTCCCAGCCCTATTTTTTATTCTTTACTTTCAAACTGTGTCTCACTAAGTTTCCGAGTGCCTCACTAGGTAGCTGAGACTGGCCACGAACCCCGATCCTCCATTCTCTGGCTCCCAAATGCTGTGACTTCAAGCGTGCACCACCAAGCACGCTCTTTGCTGTGTTTACAGGCTATCAGGCCTCTAAGCTGTGTCAGGAGAATCTCTGTCCTCTCTCTTCTGTGCCAGGAGGACGTTAGGCCTCCATCTGGTGTGTCAGTCAGAATTCTGTCATCTCTCATCTGTTTTAGGAGGATCTAGGGCCTCTCTTTCCTGTGTTGGGAAAATAATTGACCTCAGCTGTGTCAGAAGAATCTATGGCCTCTCTCTCCTGTGAGGATAATTAGCCTCTCTTTGCTGTGTCAGGAGAAAAATCGTCTCAGCTGTGTCAGCAGAATCTCTGGCCTCTCTCTCCTGCATCAGGAGGATAATTGGCCTCCCTCTTGTATCAAATGGATCATTGGACTATGGTTGCTGTGTCAGGATGATCTCTGGCCTCTCTCTTCTGAGAAACAAGGAACCCCTGGCCTCTCTCCTGTATCAGGAGGGTCTCTGGCCTCTCCTTTATCAGGAGGATAATTGGCCTTTCCCTGCTGTGTCAGGAGAATAATTGGGCTCAGTTATGTCGGGAGAATCTCTGGCCTCTGTCGCCTGTCTTAGGAGGATAATTGTCCTCTCTCCTGTATCAAAAGGACCATTGGACAATCTGTGGTGTCAGGAAAATCTCTGGCCTCTCTATCCTGAGTCCCAAGGACCCTTTGGCATCTCTCCTGTATCAGGAGGGTCTCTGGCCTCTCCTCTGTCTGTTTTATCAGGAGGATAATTGGCCTCTTTCTGCTGGGTCAGGAGAAGAATTGGCCTCAGCGGTGTCGGGAGAATCTCTGGCCTCTCTCTCCTGCATCAGGAGGATCATTGGCCTCTCTCTGCTCTCTCAGGGGGATCATGGATCTCAGCTGTTTCAGGAGGATCTCTGGCCACTACTGTTTGGAGTATAATTGGCCTTTCTCTTTAGGGTTTTGAGGAACTCTGGCTTCCCTTGCGGTGTCACAATGAACTCTGGTCTCTGGCTGCAGTCTCCTGAGTGTCTCTGCTCTCCCTCTGCTGTGACACAGTGATCACTGATCTCTTGCTCCGCTCCCAGAAAGATGTGTGGTCGTTCCACATTCAGGAGGACGTGCTTTCTCTCTGCTCTGTCAGGAGGATCTCTGGCCTCTCTTCATTTTGCCTTGAGGATAAGCAGCCATTTTCCTCAGTGTCCGAAGTATTTATGGTCAGCCTCAGCTACCTAGTGTGGTACTCCTCAACTTAGTGAGACAAGGTTTCAAAATAAAGAATAAAAAATAGGGCTGGGAATATAGCTCGGAGGTAGAATGCCCCTGAGTTCAACCGCAACCAAGAAACAAACAAACAAATAAAGCAAACAAACAAAAAACTAGGAGGACAATTGGCCACACCCTCCTGTAAGAACCCTGCACACCATCCTGTAAAAACCCTGCAAACCTCCTGTAACTACACCACACACCCTCCTGTAAGAACCCTGCACACCCACCTGTAACCATCCTGCACACCCTCCTGTAACAACCATGCACTCCCTCTTATAACCATCCCCCACACCCTCCTTTAAGAACCCTACACACACTCCTGTAAGTATCCTGCACACCCTCCTGTAACTACACCACACACCCTCTTGTAAGAATCCTGCACACCCACCTGTAACCATCCTGCACACCCTCCTGTAAGAAGCTTGCACACCCTCCTGTAAGTACCCTGCACAACCTCCTGTAAGATTCCTGCTCACCATCCTGTAACCATCTCGCACACCCTCCTGTAACCATCCTGCACACCCTCCTGTAAGTATCCCGCATACCCTACTGTAACTATCCTGCACACCGTCCTATTAGAACCCTGAACACCCTCCTGTAAGAACCCTGCACAACCTCATGTATGTTTCCTGCACATACTCCTATAACCATCCTGCACGCCCTCCTGTAACCATCCTACACAACATCCTCTAACTATCCTGCACACCCTCCTGTAACCATCCTGCACACCCTCCTGCAACCATCCAGGACACGCTCCTGTAAGAATCCTGCACACCCTCCTGTAAGATCCTGCACACCCTCCAGTAACCATCCTGCACACACTCCTGTAAGAATCCTGCACACCCACCAGTAACCTTCCTGCAAACCCTCCTGTATGAATCCCGCACGCTCTCCTGTAAACATCCCGCACACCCACCTGTAACCATCCTGCACACTCCTGTAACCATCCTGCACACCCTCCAGCAACCATCCCGCACACCCTCCTGTAAGATTCCTGCACACTCTCCTGGAACCATCCTGCACACCCTCCTGGAACTATCCTGGGCACCCTATTGTACCATCTTGCACACCCTCTGGTAACCATGCACACCCTCCTGTAGAAATCCCGCACACGGTCCTGTAAGATTCCTACACACCCTCCTGTAACCGTCCTGCACACCCTACTGTAACCATCTCGCACACCCTAGTGTAACCACCCTGCGCACCCTCTTGTAACTATACTGCACACCATCTTATAGCCATCCTGCACAGCATCATGGCACCTTCCTGCACACCATCCTGCACACCATCCTGTAACCATCCTTCACACCATCCTACACACCATCCTCTAACTATCCTGCACACCATCCTGTAATCATCCTGCACACCATCCTTTTACCATCCAGAACATCATCCTGTAGGACTATCTGCTGTGTCAGGAAAATCTCTGGCCTCTCTCTCCTGAGTCCCAAGGACCCTTTGACATCTCTCCTGTATCAGGAGGGTCTCTGGCCTTTCTCTCAAGCATCAAGAAAACAATTGATCTCTCTCTCCTCTATCAGGAGGTCACCGGCTCTCTCTGCTGTGTCAGAATGATCTCTGGCCTCCCTCTCCTGAGTCACAAGGATCCCTGGCCTCTCTTTGCTGTGTCAGGAAGATCTCTATCCTCTCTGTGCTGTGTTAGGAGGTTGTGTGGCCTCTATGCTGTGTCAGAGGGATCTTTGTTCTCTCTGTCACGTAACAGGAGGATAGTTGAGCCGGGCGCGATGGCACACGCTTGTAATCCCAGCATTTCAGAGGCTGAGACAGGAGGATCCTGGTTTGTGGCCAGCCTCAGCTACCTAGTGAGATACTCCTCAACTTAGTGAGACCAGGTTTCAAAATAAAGAATAAAAAATAGGGCTGGGATTATAGCTCAGAGGTAGAATGCCCCTGAGTTCAATCCCCACTACCGCAACAAACAAACAAAAAACTAGGAGGACAATTGGCCACTCTCTGCTGTGTCAGGAAGATCTCTATCCTCTGTGTGCTGTGCTAAGAGGTTATGCGGCCTCTTTGCTGTGTCACAGGGATCTTTGGCCTCTCTCTCATGTAACCAGAGGACAGTTGGCCTCTCACTTCTGTATCAGGAGGATCATTGCCCCTCTATGCTGTGTCAGGAAGATCTCTGGCTTCTCTCTATTGAGTCACAGGATCCATGGCCTCTCTCTGCTGTGTCAGAATGATCTCTGTCCTCCCTCTACAAAGTCACAAGGACCTCTGGCCTCTCTCCTCTGTGTCAGGAGGGTCTCGGGCATTGCTCTTATGTTACAATCATCTCTGGTCTCTCTGTGCTATGTAAGGGTGATCTGTGACCTCTCTTTGCTGTGGTGTTTTTTTTTATGTACTGGGGATTGAACTCAGGGGCTTTCTACCTCAGAGCTATACTCCCAGCCCTATTTTTTATTCTTTACTTTCAAACTGTGTCTCACTAAGTTTCAGAGTGCCTCACTAGGTAGCTGAGACTGGCCACGAACCCAGATCCTCCATTCTCAGGCTCCCAAATGCTGGGACTTCAAGCGTGCACCACCAAGCCTGCTCTTTGCTGTGTTTACAGGCTATCAGGCCTCTAAGCTGTGTCAGGAGAATCTCTGTCCTCTCTCTTCTGTGCCAGGAGAACCTTCGGCCTCCATCTGGTGTGTCAGGAGGATTTCTGTCATCCCTCATCTGTTTTAGGAGGATCTCGGGCTTCTCTTTCCTGTGTCGGGAAAATAATTGGGCTCAGTTGTGTCGGGAGAATCTCTGGCCTCTCTCGCCTGTCTTAGGAGGAAAATTGGCCTAGCCCCTGTATCAGAAGGACCATTGGACTATCTGCGGTGACAGGAAAATCTCTGGCCTCTCTCTCCTGAGTCCCAAGGACCCTTTGACATCTCTACTGTATCAGGAGGGTCTCTGGATTTTGTCTCTTTTATCGGGAAGATAATTGGCCTCTTTCTGCTGGGTCAGGAGAAGAATTGGCCTCAGCATTGTCGGGAGAATCTCTGGCCTTTCTCTCCTGCATCAGGAAGATCATTGGCCTCTCTCTGCTGTGTCAGGAGGATCATGGATCTCAGCTGTTTCAGGAGGATCTCTGGCCACTACTGTGTTTGGAGTATAATCGGCCTTTCTCATCAGGGTTTTGAGGAACTCTGGCTTCCCTTGTGGTGTCACAATGACCTCTAGTCTCTGGCTGCAGTGTCCTGAGTGTCTCTGCTCTCCCTCTGCTGTGACACAGTGATCACTGATCTGTTGCTCCGCTCCCAGAAGGATGTGTGGTCCTTCCACATTCAGGATTATTACAGTAGGGTGTGGCCAATTGTCGTCCTAGTTTTTTGTTTGTTTGCTTTGTTTGTTTGTTTCTTGGTTGCGGTTGAACTCAGGAGCATTCTACCTCCGAGCTATATTCCCAGCCCTATTTTTTATTCTTTATTTTGAAACCTTTTCTCACTAAGTTGAGGAGTACCACACTAGGTAGCTGAGGCTGGCCATAAATACTTCGGACACTGAGGAAAATGGCTGCTTATCCTCAAGGCAAAATGAAGAGAGGCCAGAGATCCTCCTGACACAGCAGAGAGAAAGCACGTCCTCCTGAATGTTAGGGTTAGGGTTAGGGT
>PVLC010037299.1:0-10118 GCA_004027655.1 Graphiurus murinus | reverse complement strand
ACAGATGAGTTTTGAAGTCCAGATATTATTGAGATTCCGTGAGCTAATGTGATCTTTTAAAAACAATTTGCTTTATTGACAAATAATAGGTGAGCATAAAGATAGGAAGAGAAGATGATGCTCGCAAAAATAAAGACAAAAAACTACTGCCCATGTTCACAGAGGGGCTGGCTGCATGGTTATGAATGGGTGTGCTCATTTTATGGGTTCATATAAATTTACATAAAGGTTAAGTGCTATACAACTAAAATTCCATTATATATTTTTTGGAATCAGAGGCATAAAAAAAATGTTACCCCTAGGGCTTAAAAACAAAAACCAGACTGCCATTTCACTGGGCTAAATCCAGCCTCTTAGACAAAAGTAATGTATATTATTGAATTTTGCAAATAAGTGTTCATTAATTTTCTGGAGAGTGGTTGATTGGTTCCTGGTAAAAAGAGCTTCCATTGGAAATGGACTCAAGCTTTATGAGGGTTGCTCGATACAAACGACAGACACAGCAGCAGATCAGAGCCACTTACCACGTGCCAGGCACTGTTCTAATGCTTTGCTCACATCACCTTAACATCCCAACAACAAGGTAGATGTTATTATCCCTGTTTTATAAATGAGGAACTAGGCTTAGACACTCACATTCGCTCAGCAAGTAGGTGGGGAATGGGTCAGATCTACGAGCTTCTAAGCCATGCTGCCGCCACTACAGAGCTCAGTCCCATGCCCTGCCCTGTGGAGTGGACTGTATGGAACAGTAAAGACCCGGCAGCTGACAGATAGGCAACCTCGACAGAGAAATATATCAATGCTTACCTGCAAAAATATGTTCAGCTGGGCCCAGTAGTGCACGCCTATGATCCCAGTATTTGGGAGGCTGAGACAGGAGGATTGCAGGTTCAAGGCCAGCATGTGGTAACTCAGCAAGACCCTGTTTCAAAATAAAAAAGAGCTGTGGGCATAGCTCAGGGGTAGAGCCTTCCTGGGTTCAATCCCCAGATATTTATGTATGTTCAGAATCCCCGTGTGTGTGTGTGTGTGTGTGTGTGTGTGTGTGTGTGTGTGTGTGTTCAGAAGGCATGTAATAGCAAAAGGCCAAATATTCTTGTAAATATGGCAGTGAGGACTGCAGAACTTTATTAAAAATATATTAAGGGTGTATGGTAGAAGATTAACCTCTGTGAAATCTGGGTGGTTTTATTTACTCCTCTATCTTTCTGTGTGTTTGAATTATTTTATTGTTAATTATTCCTAGGCAATAGGACATGGAGGAAAGTTGATAAGTCTTCTCTGATATGAATTATTCAGGTCGTTTCACATAAACTGCAGGGTGGATAATTGCCATATGACCTCAGTGAAGAGATAAGGTGGAGAAAGGAACGTTTGTTAATTAACTACAAAGTAAAGAGAAATCTGAGAAATAATGGAATCACCTGGTTCTCTATGTCCTGCGGTCTTGTGCTCCTCCGAAGCACTGTCCTGTGTGTGTCTTCCAGTTTAATGGCTGAGAACAACAAGCCAGCAATACCCTCTACTAGAAGTTAGCTTTGTGTTTGATGTTGGTTGTGGGTTGACTGTCTTCCAACATAATGTCGTTGTTCACAGGCTGGATTTGTTGCCCTTTACACACTCAAAACTATGACAGCAGACATCCCCATTGATAGCTCAGTTCTTTAGTGAACCTCAAAGGTAATCTTTGATGATGAGAATCTTCTAGAACCCAACAACCTTTGTTCAAAGCAGCCTGTATCTTATTTACACTTTCTTCCCAAGTTCAGTGTGACACAGAAGGTTGTCCTTTGATTTTGACATGTGGTTCATGGAAAAATAAAATAAATGAAATTTTATTTTCTAATCTTGCCCCTCAGGGTGTGTGTGTGTTAGAGAGGAAGGGGAGCCATTATCTCAGTGTGGATTTGCTGTGGGACATGGATGTATGTGTCTTACTAGTGGGAGCCCTTGATTTTAGGAAAGCTGCTTATATAAATAAGCCATGACGGAAGGAGCTCAGCCAAGTTTTAATGAGGTAATCTCAACTTTCTCTCTGTGTTAAAAATAAAAATCTCCTTTGAGACTTTAATCTCCAGTAAAAGTGGCACTAGAAAGTGCCATTTAAGAAACAACCCTTGTACCACTTCACAGTATTAATTTTTAAGAAATTAAAGCCATATACATAGTATAATTTCACTTTTGTCTTTTAAAAAAGTAAGAATATACAGACCAGAGTGTCCACTTGTTAATTTTCCCTTGAAGGTGATTCTTTTTCAATTTTTTCCTTGTCTGTGTTTTTAAACTTATCTATATCAAGCCTATATAGTTTAACAGGAAAAGAATATAATAATACTTTAAGGGTTAGGAAAAAATGAATATACATCTATATGCCACCAGCAGACCTTTCTTAGTGATGGAAATATCCCAGGCTTCATTCCTCACTTTGCAAACGAGAAATACTATTTTTTTCAAGTTGAAGTAATTAAATATTTTACAGACACTGTTTTCAGCTTCCATTCAGAGTAAAATTTTTTTGATATTGGAAATTGAACCTAGGAGCATTCTACACATGAGCTACACGTACCACAACTATTTTTTGTTTTGTTTTGTTTTATTTTACTTCTTATTTTGAAACAAGGGCTCGATAAGTTGTTGAAGGTCTCACTAAGTTGCTCAGGCTAGCCTCAAACCTGAGATCCTCCTGTCTCAGCCTCCCAAGTACTGCTATTGCACGCATGCACCACCACATCTGGATTTGACAAATGTTTTTAAATATTTTAAAAGCACAATTTTCCATATGCATTTTCTATTTAACTTCGCCAAATTTATTTATTTATCTGTTTGTTTGTTTACTTGTTTATGTGTGTTACCAAGGATTGAACCCAGGGGCATTCTACCTCTGTGCTACACCCCTAGCCCTTTTTATTGTTTTGTTTTGGAACAGGGTCTCCTAGGTTGCTGAGAGTTAAGTTGCTCAGACCAGTGGCTACAATACCCCTGTCTCAGCCTCCCAAGTACTGGAATTACAGGCATGCACCACCACACCCAACTAACTTCACCAACTTTAGATGCTGAAAAAAAAGGTGTATTAAATTGTGCGTCATTCCAGCACAAAATATCAATGTATCTAATTAAAAGTAGAAGCCTCATCCAAACAGCCTTCCTAGGTGTTGAGATATCCCAAGCTCAACCTCCAAGTTTCCAAATAAAATCCTATATACTATTTGAGTAATCATTATTTCATTTATGTCCCTCTTTGTTTTAATAAGAATGTGTTTTACTGTCTTCTGGTTTATAAGCTTTGTTTTTTTACAGATGGCAGTCCTCCAAACAGCTCCAGAAGCTGCCCTTTGGGAAACTGGCATTCATTATAGATTACCTGAAAAATTTCCAGCTGATTGTAAACGAAAATCCATTATTGAGCTCTTATTTCTAAATAAAAAGCTGGAAGTTAGGTTCATTGTAAGACACTTTAGGTTGAGCTGTAATAATTCAAACTCTTAAAATACTCTGATCTGAGCCGGGCGTGGGGGCGCACGCTTGTAGTCCCAGCATTCGGGAGGCTGAGACCGGAGGATCCGGGTTCGCGGCCAGTCTCAGCTACCTAGTGAGGCACTCCGCAACTTAGTGAGACTCGGTTTCAAAATAAAGAATAAAAAATAGGGCTGGGGGTATAGCTCGGAGGTAGAATGCCCCTGAGTTCAATCCCCAGTACCGCAAAAAAAAAAAAAAAAAAAATACTCTGATCTGATTGATGATGGGCAGCAAGATTTTTAATTCAACATTAACCTTGTTAAAAAAAATATTCGTAGTCTAGTTGTTCAGTGGTGGGGGGGGGAAGAATTTTAACAACTACAGCTTCCATTTTCATTGGTAGACTATTGTAGCTTATTTGTAGGTGATGACTTAAATGTGATCCTTACCAATGCTGAGTACAAGTTTGCTCCATAGGCAGTTTTCATTCACTAAAACCATTGTTTTAGTCATGTATAGTGGGGTACCCCTTTAATCTCAGTACTTGGGAGGCTGAGACAGGAGGATTGAAGTTTCCAGGCAAGCCTCAGCAATTTAGAGACTCTGCCACCTAGTGAGACGCTGTTTTAAAACAAAAAGTAAAAAGAGCCGAAGATATACCTCAGAGTTAAAATGACCCTGAGTTCAATCCCAAATACCAAAAATTAAAAGTAAAATTTTAAAAAGAACATTGTTTTTACTATGATACTGTACTTTAACAAAATTTTTATTTATATTATCAATAGAAAAGCAAATATATGTATCATCATTGTTAAACATTTCAATTGAACTTATAGTGGCACTCCAAATAAGGTCAGATGTTTCACTTTAGACTGGATGAACTTCCAAAGCTTTCTTTGGGTCCATGAGTTCAATTTCAACAGTACAATATCACAAAATAACCAATCTGGTGCAGTGATGCACAACTGTAATTCCAGTACTTGAGAGGCTAAGACAGGAGAATCACAGATTCGCAGCTGCCTCAGCAACTTGGTGAGGTCTATTTCAAAATAAAATAGGACAGGGGTAGCTCAGAGGTAGAATGCCCCTGGGTTCAATCCCCAGTGCTGAAAAAAAAAAAAAATAACAGACTGATTTTCTATTTTAAGCATCATATGACTGAGATACGTGAAACCAGCATTGCTGTTGACAAACTACTTCTACTAATAAAGCCCAGCTGTCAATAACTACTGCTTCACACTTTTTTTTTACTTTCACCTATTTACTTTTTATTTGCAGTTTATCTTCAATACAAATTAATTCTGCAATATGAGAAGTTGCTATGAACCAAAGCATAAATATACAAACACAGTCCAAAATATAAGTGCAGCATCCAGGTGTGAAGCAAAGGGAGTGTTCACTCGCTCTCAGGGCTGTAGATCTGCTGGACCTTGGTGTTCTTATAGGTGTTTCTAAAGATAGAAAATTACTCGGGGTATTGGGACTTCTGTGGCCACATTAGATACTGAAACATGTAAGCATCAGTGTGTGTGACCATGCAAACAAAAGACTTCAGGCAACGTTAATTTTTAAAAAGGTTTTTGTGTATCAAGGCAGCTGTTACAGATTTACTTTCCAGAATTAAGCTCACATTAAGCTTAGTACCAGGTGTGGACTATATAAAAAGAATGACTTTTAACATAAAATGTTCTAGATATGGCTATTCTGATGCATAACATTTTACTAAAAATGTATTTAGATAAAAAGTGTGCAGGTTTTTGTAAAATTTAGTGCAAGTTAGCTTCGAGTCTTCACTTCTCAGATACTTGATTTACAGTTTCGGCTCCTTTGTCTATAGGATTTGCCTCTTTTTAATTTCAAGAATTGTCGCCGGGCGTGGTGGTGTATGCTTGTAATCCCCAGCATTTGGGAGGCTGAGACCGGAGGATCCGGGTTCTTGGTCAGCCTCAGCTACCTGGTGAGGCACCCCGCAACTTGGTGAGACTCTGTTTCAAAATAAAGAATAAAAAATAGGGCTGGGGGTGCAGCTTGGAGGTAGAATGCCCCCGAGTTCAATCCCCAGGACCGAAAAAAAAAAAAAAAAAGTAAAAGGCAGCATTTTCAAATAAGTTGAGGTCAATGTGATTCTACTCTTTGAAATCAGTTTAGCTCATGAATAGAATATTCTTGTTGAATAGAAGCAAGTGATAGGAAATGTTTCCCATTTGGCTTTGTAAGTACATAAGGAAGAGTTGCTTGTTGTTTTGGGATTGGGAGTAGACGCCAATCCATCATGGTTGGGACATGTCAGTTGTCACATAAAAAGCCAAATGCAATGTTGAATTCAGGGCCTCAGAAAAGGACTCCAGTGGTAACTTCAAATGTGAAATGTTACTTAGAGTATATTAGCATTAAATTAGTCCTGCTAAAGCAGTGCACTGAAGGTTTACAGTAATACCTGAATGTTCCTCCTAATGTATATATAAATAAAAGCATGCGAGCTTTTTATATTATCTGCTTGATGCCCTTATAGGTATAATGAATCAAATAGAAGTTGAAAATCCATTCAACATACTCTACATCCCATCCTTTATCTCTAGGTAAGGTAAAATAAATTTGTTCTTAGTTTCAATATAGTCTTAAGTGTGTGTGTGTGTGTGTGTGTGTGTGTGTGTGTGTGTGTGTGTGACTGAGGATTGAACCCAAGGGCACCCTACCTTTGAGCCATACCCCCAGCCCTTTTTTTTATTGTTTATTTTTTGTTTTGAAACAGTGTCTTGGTAGGTTGCTGAGAGTCTCACTACTTGCTGAGGCTATTCTTGAACCTATGATCCTCTTGCCTCAGTCTTCCAAGTACTAGGACTATAGGCATGCACCACCATGCCTGGCTTAAGAGTCCCTATTTCTTAAGCCACATTTAACGTTATTATCTCTTATCTAATATTAGATGCTGTCTCTTCATTCTGTACAGGAAATTCCAGATTTAATGTTGGAACTCATCTTCTGATCAAACCCTTTGTGTATTCTTCAAACCAGTCACATGTAGGATCCTCCACATTTCCTGCTTCAATAAAATAAAGTGTACAATTAGCAGATTGGATGGAGGCCTGCTTTTTTCCTTGCCATACTGAACTTTCAGATGCGATGTGAATTGGGTTTAGCAGATGGGGAAGAATAGATGTTTTTCAGCCTGAGTCTCTCTTTTTTTAATACTTTTATTGGTGCGTTGCAATTATACATCATAACAAAGTATAGAGTGATTGGAATATAGGTGGCACATAGTACTTGTTATGTTTCCTTCCGGATCCCAACCCACTCCCTCCCCTTCCCTGTACATGCCATTGAGACCAGTATTGCTAATCTGTATATGTACATAGCATTACTTAAACTGTTACCTTCATGACATCTCTATTCCTCCTTCTTCCCTCTCCTAAACCCCCTCCATTGTTCCACTGGAGTCTCTACTCCTTTATCTGAAGTCTGTTACCCAATTTCTCTCTAGCTTCCACATATGAGAAAAAACACACAGCTATCTGATCTCTGAGACTGGCTCATCTCACTACAGAACATTATGCAAAGTGGGGTGAGCCAGTCTCAGAAGGCTTGAGTCTCTTAGGAGATGCATAAAGGGGAGCGGGATCGCATGCAGACATTGACTACAGGCTCTGTTGACTGCAGGGCACTGCCCCCTGCCCTGGTGGTGGCCTTATCTGGGTTTAAGGCAGCTGAGGTGTTGTGGGAGGAGTTACTTGAAAGTGTTCCAATTGATTTGAATATACCCGAGTGGGTTTGGGAAGCAGTAGCCGCAGCCTGACCCTGGCCACCTTTCTCTGCCCCAGGCAAGGTGGGACCACTTCCCCTTTTGAACTGCACAAGAAACTTGAATTTGAGAACAAGCCAAGTTAACTTAAGAGGATATTCTATCAACCTCCGTGAATGTCACGCTGTAAGAAGTGGCATGTAAATGTACATTTGCTGTCTGCAGTGATGTCTGTGGGCGCATCCTTCTTTACATATTCCCTAACCTAAGTAGATACAGAGGCCTTTTCAACAGCAGATTTGTACCTTCTGGTTTTCAAGTGGTCAGTGATATCACTATGACACCCTTAGTGAATGGTGAATATCCAACACACTGTGTATACTGTACTTTCCGTGTGTGTGTGTGTGTGTGTGTGTGTGTGTGTGTGTGTGTGTGTGTGTGACTGGAGATTTAAACCAAGGGCATTCTACCTCTGAGCTACCCGCCCCCAGCCCTTTTAAATTTTGTTTCGAAACAGTCTCACTAGGTTGCTATGAGTCTCCCTAAGTTGCTGAGGCTGGTCTTGAAACTGCAATCCTCCTGTCTCAGCCTCCCAAGTACTGAGATTACAGGCATGTGCTACTACACCTGACTACTGCACTGTACTTTCATTATCAGTCATCTTGAGACACTAAAGTTTCATATTTAATTTGTCACTAAACACATACTTTTAATATAGTTAAATAAATTTTGGCTCTTTGTCGCCTAAGGGATTTGTGTGTGTGTGTGTGTGTGTGTGTGTGTGTGTGTGTGTGTGTGTGTGTGTGTGGTACTGGGGATTGAACTCAGGGGCATTCTACCTCCAAGCTATACCCCAGCCCTATTTTTTCATTCTTTATTTTGAAACAGGGTCTCACTAAGTTGCCGAGGGCCTCTCTAGGTAGCTGAAGCTGCCAGAGAATCCAGATCCTCCAGTCTCAGCCTCCCAAATGCTGGGATTACAAGCATGTGCCACCACGCCCAGTTGCCTAAGGGATTTATTGCAAAGTAAACATGTTGTCAACCACCTCAGCAACTTACGGAGACCCTGTTTTAAAATAAAACATAAAAAGGGCTGGGGGTGTAGCTCAGTAGTAGAATGCCTCTGAGGAGGCAGAATGAATATTACTGGGTTAATCCCCAGTACCAAAAAATAAAAAAGTATTGTCAAGCATTAAAATAAACAATATTTGCAGATGATACCATACAATTCGTGCATAGAACTATTCAGACAGCTCTCTATATGGTCTGCAGTAGGACTGGCCAGCTTGTTTCCTGCACATATGTTGTCAAGACCTACCCTACGGTCTCCATTTTCCTCTGACTCCAGTGAATGGTGGCCGGGCATTACCATCAAAGGCCAGCACACAGCCAGCATCAAATGGGTGTTCCACCAATGCTGGAGACCAGAGGAGTTAAGTGAAATTGTCCCTGCACTCTTCTATCTGAGCTCAAGAACAAGAAGTATTAGGTGTGTTGAGTGAAGCATGATTCTGTCTGCATGCAATTCTATAGAAGGCAAAGCTAATCTATGGTGCAAAAATCAGAACATTGGTTGCCCATGGGCAGTGAGGGCGAAAGTGATTGGAGAGGACACATGGGAACTCTCTGGGGTCATGGCATGTACTAATTTCTTGGGTGAGATTTTCACAGAACACAGGTAGTAACACATTTGGTCACTATGCCTGGGTTTTCCATTGGCTTGGAGGGTTGCTATCTCAAGGACAACTTTTCTCTTTACCTTGTTGAGTGGCAGGCTTTCTCTAGTTTTCCCTAAGTCTGCAGACAAATGTTTTCTGGTCTTCTTTTCATGAAAAAGGCAGCTCTTTGAGGTTCAAGGTTTACTACAACAAGGTTTTCAGTTCTAACTCCCCACTTCTTGTGGATTAGACAAATCCCCATTCCTGTGTAAGCATTAAAATTTTGGTCCCTAGTCATGAATGCCTATAACTGAGCCCAAAGTTATGTATCCATAGGCTACAATACCAGCTCTTACTTATTGCTATGTCTTTGGGCTCTTTTCTTACCCTTTGAGATTTTGTTTCTGTTGAACTAGGTCATATATTTAAGCCAGTATGTCTGTGGGTTTATCCAGTGGGGACCCTCCCTCTCATTACCCTAATCTGCTGTGTTATGAGGAGACTTTTTTTTTTTTGCGGTACTGGAGATTGAACTCAGGGGCATTCTACCTCCGAGATATACCCCCAGCCCTATTTTTTATTCTTTATTTTGAAACCGAGTCTCACTAAGTTGCAGAGTGCCTCACTAGGTAGCTGAGGCTGGCCGCGAACCCGGATCCTCCGGTCTCAGCCTCCCAAATGCTGGGATTACAAGCGTGCGCCACCACGCCCGGCTGAGGAGCCTTTTTTTAATGATATAGAAAAGTCATGTATCAGTTAGCTATTGCGGCACAACAAAACACCCCCCAAATTGGTAACATAAAATACTGATTGCTTATCATTACTCACAAATCTAGGGATGGGTATATGGTTCTGCTTCTCTGGCTCTGGCCCAGTTGATCTTGGCTGGGCTACATCATGCATCTCTGTTCACCTGTTTGGTCAACTAGGGCTCCTTCATCTGGGATAGCCTCACTCATGTGTGTGACTATTAGCTATTTATTAAATGAGTTAAAAGGGGGTGGGGGGATAAAGCTACACATTTCTGATCAACCAGGAGACTATCCCAAACTCAGCTTCATGGCAGTGGCAAGATTCTAAGAGTAAGACTGAAAGCTGCACAGCCTCGTGGGGCCAAGACTTGGAATATGGCACACTATCACTTTTACACCATTCTAGTGGCCCAAGCAGGTCACAAAACCAGACCAAATATAAGGAGTTGAGTAATAAATGCTACCTTCTGATGGGAAGAGTTGAAATGAGTATTGCAAACATCTTGGTAC
>PVLC010037298.1:0-15362 GCA_004027655.1 Graphiurus murinus | reverse complement strand
GTTATGCTCAGGCGCCCTAGTAGGAGGCTGCGAAGACCCTGTAGTCTCTGCAGTTGTATTCTGATTAGAGGCTCCTAAAAGGGGCTGCTCAGGACCTCTAAGTTCTGCTGTGGCAGATGCAGAGGGCGGCTGAGACCTGCTCGGAGTACTTAACAAGAGGTCTTCCACGGGGTCTGTCTCGCCTTGTGCGACCTGGAAAACTTCTGCATACTGAAATTTACAACCTTTACGCAACTTTGGATTATAATAAAGAGCGATGAATACCTGCATATAAAAACCTTCTGTGTGCCTATTTTCCCGCTGAAAATACAAATCCAGCTGTTTTATAGTCTCATAATGTAAGGTCCCGTTTTCTGGCCACTTTAATCCACCTGTTAACGTATAGCTAGGCCAGACTGTATTACAATAGTAGACAAGCCTTTCTTTCGATAAGTCCTCTACTGTAAGAGTATCCCAATGTTCTAGAATGCACCCAAGGGGAGAGTCTTTGGGAATAGAAGCAGAATTACCCATGACGTAGTCCTATGTAACTCGAGGGATTCCTGTAGAAAATTCTGGAGAGAAAAAAAAACAAAAAAAAACTACGGTTTTAACAAACACATACGATCAACACGGAAGACTATGATTTAAAATCGGATTAATATATCTTTATTATAGCTGCGCAGCCTCGGAAGCTCCTTATCTCTGTCATCCACCTCTTCTTTATTATGCACGTCTGCATGACAAAGGGAGGCAGGCGAATTTCTTCTGTAAAAACCATAGCAGCGTCCTGCATATGCTTCTCACAGGCGAATTTCGGAGCTTAAAAAATCGGACTCAGAACGAATTCTTATATTTCTGGAATACATTTAACATCTACCAGACTAGTCTTACTGCTTTAGCTAGATCCCTAAGCCCGCTTAGGGTCTGTCTAAAAAGAAAGAAAGAAACAAGTACGGAACCCCCAAAACAAAACAAAACAACGAAAAAACAAAAAAAACCCAAAAATTTTCTCTCCCTCTCTAACACGTAATAAAAATAAAAATCCCTTTTAATAACTTGCAAAGGTTGCAAAGGTCCTTTTCCGAAGACTCGAGGCCATTTCTAGATAAAACAGATCAGATGTTAACACAAGAGTACAGTATTACATTTTAAATGAGATGGTACAGGCGCAGAGGCTTTTCTGAGGTAGAAAGGGAGAAAAAGGAAAAAAAAATTCCTTTCCCCTCTAGTTGTACCTGTTAAAAAGACATAAATCCCATTTGCGTATTTTCTTTAAAACAATTTTAAATATAGGAGGGAAAAAATCGATTTACTCCAGTTAATCCGCAAAAAAGAGGAAAAAAAATACACGATCGCCATCTAGTGGCTACAGGATTGCCTGAGCACCGCGTCTCCATGGGCGCCGCCATCTTGGCGCAGTCGTACCACGATGACGTGGCTGCGGGTCGCATTCATGTGACATGACGGCGCGGCGGCGCAGCCATCTTGCGAAAGACTGAGCTGAAGACCATAAGCCACGTGGTCAGTAAAACCGAGTAATGTAAGCCCTTTAAAAATGGCTCCCACCTCCGGCACCACGTGATCACCCATCTTATCTAAAGAAAAACGATTTAAAAGAAAAAAAAAAACGATCGTAGGAGAGGAAAAGAAAAATCGAAAACTGGTTATAAACACATCAAACCCACAAAACCACTCTAAGAGCCCACACCATTTTGGGCTCCAGCGGCTTGCTGTAAACCAGACTGCAAGCCCGAGAGAGCGCTAGACGTTCCATAGCCTTGGGCGCTCCCCGCCTGGCTTTGGAACAGACACCGCTTCAGCAAGAAAAAGGAAAAAAAAATCAAAAACACCATAAATACTCTTTTCCATACCAAAAAGAAACCCGGGAACAAGATAGGACAGGGCGGAATTGGGTTTCCGCTGGGGGAAAACTGGAGAGGGAGGGAGCAGGAACAGTGGCGCCGCGGCGCTTCGCCGGGAGCTACCGAACCGATCCTGCTGCTTCCCAAGCCGGTATGCTGTACCCGCCCAGGATTTGCAGCCCCGGAGGACCGGGACGGCGGTGCGGAGTCCATAAGCCACGAACTAGGAGCCCGCGCCGGGCCGAGCCGGCGTCCGTGGGAGACCGGCCCAACGCACAGCTGTGTACCGGGCAGTGTCTGTGCCCGCAGGGAACGTAGGCCCCTCTCCGGGAGGCCTGGCGGTGGCCCATGGGACAGGGACGGAGGCACTGCGTGGCGAATACCCCCTGGGGTTTCCACTGGCGCTTGCTGCCGCGCGGGAATGAGATCCGGCCGGCGTTATGGGACCTGATGTCCGCGCAGACAATGCTGGCTCCCGCTCCCGGCTCTAATCCATCTGCATTCCCCTGGGGTTTCCAGCTACCTGTGCACACGCCCAAGGCCACTACCGTAAATACGAGATTTCTAAGCATCTTCCCATTAAAAAAAAAAAAAAAAAACACTTACCCCTTTCCAGATGTTTGCTCCTGGCTGGCTCGCCAAAAATGTGATGGGGTGCGGACTGTACCCCCAAAAATGAAATAAAGTAATACAAGTCCAGGTTCTTGATATTGTGAAAAAAGGAATTTTAACACATATCATTCACAACATCTGGCAGGTTTAATTCTTCAGGAACAGGTCAGGGAGAGGAAAACTGGGGTGTAGGAAAGGACGGGGAGTGCAGAAAGAAATTCCCGACCACCGATTCTTATGGCATGCTTCCCGGTCCCGGGCAAGAGTCCAAGAGAGAGAGAGACACGTGGATTCCAGGGGGTATAGGAGAGGGCGGGGTCCTTCCAGCCCCTCACTCTCAGTTTCCAAGATTTTCATAGGTTGAGTTCCAGGTGAAATTTTGGCTCCTCCTCTTTCCAGGTGTGTGCGGGTACGTTTCCGGTGGGCGGTGGGCTGGGCTATGGCTGGGCTGTAGTTTCTCTTGGGCCGAACCAAAATTTTCTTTTCAAGGGGTGGACAACACTCTCCGGATTTTTTAAAAAAGCTAAAAACTATATTTCTATGAATTTTCCCGATACCTCTTTTCTACCTAACATTCACACTTCTAAGCTACCTCATCAGTACCACGGCCTGGGAAATGAGCCTTTGAAACATGGGCTGTTGGGGAATATTTATCCAAACCATAGCACATCTCCTCTTTCTACTCCTATAGTTAGGGTACTCAGAAAACTTTAACTCATTCAAGAAAACAGCTCCAGGCTATTTAAAATTTTTTGGAAATCTAGAGTATTTTAAAGATAAGGAATCTTTGAGAGGCTGAGACAAGAGGATCACAGCTTCATGGCCAGCCTCAGCAACTTAGTGAGGCTCTCTGCAACCTAGCAATCCCCAATACCACACATACACACACACACAATTAAAAATATAGAATCTTAAGAAAAGAGTGAAAAATATTTGGTAAGCTTCTTTCCATCAACTGTGCTCTTGCCTTTTGTGCTTCAGCTCTAAAAATTTTGTCTGCTATTAATGTCAAAGTTTTATTTATTTTGTTTGTGGACCAAGTTGAAAACAGAATAATATGTAGAAATAATCATGAACTTTGGACCTCAAGATCTCCAGGATCCTTTCTCTGACTGACTGACCATCTTAGTTTGAATTAGATTGCACCCATGTCTTCCTATGTCCCCATTCAGGCTTACATTTATCATAGTGTTTATTATAAGGGGTTATAACTATATTTACACTGTCTTTCCCTGGTAAGTAAGCTTTTTTTATACATCAAGGCCAACTGTCACAGGAAAATTTTGAAGAAGGTTTGTTATGATTCCCTATGCACTAGAATGTCATCCTTGCCAGAATAAGACACAAATCAGCCGTTAAAATTTGGTATGAAAATAGAGATGATTAAACTCTTTACAAGATTCTATTGGAGCACAGAGAAGGACTTCTCTACTTTCTCTTGTGGGATTACAGGAGCCTTCCTGGAAGAGGTGTCCTGTCAGCTGGAGTGGTGGATGTCTTCCAGTGGTGTTCTGGAGCTGGCTCATAGGAGCTCAGGAGAGCTCATGGTTAAATTTTTGGGGATTTTGTGAGCTAGTTGTTAAGCACAGGAATTTAAAAAAATCTAATATTAACTGTCGACTGAGTAAATTATAGTAAAAATAAAATAATATACATTCAAATCTCACTAGATTTTGCTCTTATCTATGTTATCTCAAGGTTAGTCACTTCTATGCTATCTGTGTGATAAAAATATTCTACATTCAGTATCTATATCATGGAAATTTGCAAATGCCACAAACCAGAGAATCATTAATTTTCTTCATGAAGCAGCTTGTTAAATATTCTCTGTGACTCACTGACCATATCCTTTGAGCAACAAGTCTTGCCTATTTGACCTCATTGTTATCGCAAACTCTCTAATATAAATTTCTTCTTTCCACTCCACCGTCCTTGCCTTAGTTCAGGCTTTCTCTGCAGTATTGTTACAGCTACTTCTTAAATGGTCTCTTTGCCTCAGTCTTCTACTTTTCAATCTGTTTCCCATGTAGTCATCAGAATGATGCTTCTGAGACAAATGTATGAGGTCATTTCTTTTCCCGAAACATTCCAATGACACCTATAGTTTTCATTCATAATTTCATGTAAGGACTTCAGCCTCATTTCCTCTCACTAGCATTCTGCCCAGCTTCTCCGGTTTCCTACAGCTTCTCTAACTGAGCGTGGAGAATCATACTTCTGGGTTTGTGTCATCATGTTCCCTCTGCCTAGAGAACATTCTTTCATTTTATTACACCTTCTTTTATAAGGAGACAGCATTATTATGCTTTGTCCTTAGATGGGACTGTTGAACCTCTCAGCTCTGCTATTTACCATCTGAGAAAATGTGGGTACGTGACTGAACTGCTCTGAGCTTTAGTTTTGTTATCTTAATATAATGGAAATGATGTTCACCTCAAGGGCCATTGGAAAGATTAAAGAAGAAGTAAATATAATTGTTAACATAGTGCCTCAAATATTAGTATGACATGAGAGTTAGCTTTTGTTACTTAATTTTAGTTTTCTCATCCTTTAAACTTTACGGCCCACTTTTGTTCCCTTTGGGTCATTATCCTTTCCCTTCAAGCCTGAATTAAATGTCTTTTTCTTTGGTGTCTCCTATAGGGTTCTTTATATTTATATTGTTCTACTAACTAAATTTTTTTATTTTACAAATCATTCTTAGTTATAATAAAGTCATATACTTAAGTGACTTTTCAAAACAAGTTGAAAAACTTAAAAATCTTCTCAGTACCTCCACATGGTAATCATTTTCTTCAAACTTGACTCATTAATTCATTAGTTCAGAAATAATCTATGGAATTCAAATAATGCTTGATAAAAATTTTAGCTCATATACCCCATTGCCTTCATTTCATTCTATAATTATACTTATTGCACATTTTTCTTAAATCCATGTTTTTATTTCTGATGATAGGATCATGTAAATATGATATACTACTAAACCTAGTACTGTACTATTACTATATTTACATGATTTTGTTCTTCTGGAGTTGCTCTGTCTGTCTCCCTTCCTTTTTCCTTCCTTTCCCATCTCCTCTTTTTTCCTTTCCTCCCCTGGTTGACTGGTAGGGCTATTAGTTGGGACTTTGGCTACTTCTTTATCGGAGTACCCAACTTGTTTCAGCAGGCACTGATATCTCTAGGTCTTCCCTCAACAGTGGCTCCACAGTTCAGAGACACTTCCAGTTTTCCATCACCAGGTTAGGGATGTTGAGTGATAATTAGTTTGCTTACCTGTTCTATACTTCTATAGAAGTATAGAACTTCTGGTTGTCTTACTGTTCAGGATAGTCTTTTATTTATTCCTCCTATTTTAAATCTGGGTCCTCACCCTTGCTCTCCTCTCTGTTTTGTATTCCCAAGTTCAGGGTCTCTCTGTTTCAGTCATTTCACAGATTTTAACCCTCATGTCTGTCTGTCTGTCTCTCTTCTTCTTCTTCTTCTCCTCCTCTTCCTCCTCCTCCTCCTCCTCCTTCTTCTTATTCTTATTCTTATTCTTATTCTTATTCTTATTCTTATTCTGCGGCACTGGGGATTGAACTCAGGGACATGCTACCTCTGAGCTACACCCCTAGTTCTATTTTTTTTTTTTATTCTTTATTTTGAAACAGGGTCTCACTAAGTTGCAGGGTGCCTCACTAAGTAGCTGAGGCTGGCCTCAAACCCAGATCCTCTGGTCTCAGCCTCCCAAGTACTGGGATTACAAGCATGTACCACCAAGACCAACTTCCTCGTATCCTTCTAATGGGATGCAATTCCTGAGAGATTTTAGTATATAATTTCTCTTTATACTCCCCTTCATTTTATAGATAACTGGTTCCTAAAATACCATAGTTTTCCTTGGATTATGTGGGCAAACAGTTAGACTTTATGGGTTTAACAAAACTGAACTATGAGCAATGTCTTTCTCTGGGGTCCCTTAACATAAACAATCAGCATGCTAGCATGAATTCTAAGACGGCCTTAAAGATTCCTGCCTCAGGAGTGCTGTGTCTGATCCCCTTCCCTGGAGTGTTGGCAGCACCAGCAGATATGATGGGATACATCTCTGTGATATGGCTTTGCAAAGTTAAAGGAATTTGTAGATAAAATGAAGGCTCATAATAAGTTAACACTGAGTTAATCCAAAGGGAGATGATTTGGTATTGAACTGAATCACAAGGTGATCCCTTAAAAAAAATCAGAAAGATTTCAAGTGAGAGAAATTTCTTAAGGTGGCTTTGAAGATGTCAGCTTCCCTTCATGATAGCATTCAATGACTAGCACTGAAGGCCGCCTCTAGGAGCAGAGACCAATCCACAGCTGTGGGACCACAGAAAATGGGGATCTTGGGCCTGTAGCCATGAGGGACTGGGTTCTGTCACCAACCTGAATGCCCTTGAAGAGAAATCTGAGCTCCAGATGAAAGTACAGGCCTGCAGATGCCCTGATTCCAGCCTTTGAGACTGAGCAAGGACCCAACTACAACTGTCCCTGGACATCGGACACACAGAAAAATTAGATAACGTGGCCACGCTTCAAGCTACTGCTTCTGTTAATGAATAATAATACATCAACAGAAAATTAAACAGGCTGAGTGCTTGGTACAAACAATGTTTATTTTCTTTTTGTTTTTCTACTGCTGTTGACTTTATATTTAAGTTAGTGGCCTGCTTTTTTATTCCAAGTGACAAAAGCAAAACCAAAACAAATAAACAAAAAACAAGCTTGATCACACGTCATAATTTACCCTAGAAATAGGCTCAGAAAGGATCAAGTCTAGTTTGAGAGATTAATTTGAGAATATTGTGATAATTTGCTTCAAATAATAAGCAATATAAATATTAACATTATCCCTTGGAAGCATGGTCAACAGGAGTTTAGAAGAAAGTTTCTGGAGATGGAAATACACATAGCAGAGGATTCAGACAAAAGAGAGGTAAGAGGTGTCCAGATGAGTAATAGTTAATGGACTTTAGGAATAATGGAGTCTGATATCAGTCACTTGTTTTCTTCTTAGTGCTATATTTCATCATTTATTCTTAGTATTTGACAGATTCTATTTTACAGTTAAAAAATAAAAAAAGGGAAATGTGCCCTAGACTTTTACACATGCCTTGTGCACGCGTGCACATACACACTCCAGCTACTTTCAGAGAGCCAGCCACCATGATGTGCTGGAAGTTTGGCTTCACAAGTCAAACATTTCCACCTCTCCTCACATACATTTCCTACTCTCATAATCATCTGGACACATATGGTTGGAAATATAAAAGCTGTCTATTGAAAACAGCCTCATGTTAAACCACATCACATAGAACGAGCCCTGATATAAACTGACCACCCTTGATGTAAATGGCTGGCATACAATAAAACTTCATTAACTTCAAATACCAGGCACCAGAATTTTAAAGAAGTCTGAATAAAAAGAAAACAGTGGATCTGGTCATCTGGGGAGCAGTGATTTTTTCCTGCATTGAATTAGACATAACTTGCAATGAATTACCATTTGATTAATGAGATTTAAGGCTGTGGGACTATGTTTGTATATGAGAAAGGATCATGAAGAATGAGCAGTTTCTGTCTGCCTGGAGTCAATGCTGTGAGACTGGTCACAGCAGGGTCTGTGAACTCTGTTTAACTTATAGGACTTGTGCTTCCAGGACAGTCGGGCTGGCTGGGGCCTGGATAAGCTACTTTTTTTGTTTTTTTCTCCTCTTAACTACTTTATGAAATTATAAATCAACATAGAAGACCAATATGGTGCAGTAAAAGAGACCATAATTTTGGGAGCTAATTTGTTTTAACTTTTCTCAGTATGTAATTAATTTATTCAATAATTTGTTTATCAAATAAGCTTCCATTGAGGAGTTATTACTGTGGTGGACAGTATGAGTGTTGCTGTGTCCTTGATAAATGATCCTGCAAAGGCCTTTGTATTCTGAGAGGCAATCTTCTCTGTAATAGATAAGCTGACATATTTCTCATAACAGAGGAAATCCCTAAAGGATAGTGTGAATTTATGCATGTTTTTATAGCAAGTTTAGGCTACAACTAGAGTGGCAAATTATAAAATTTATACTGCACAGCATACGATATACAATTAGCATACCTATTTAAAAAAAGAATTGAAACTACCTTGTCAATTTGGGAATGGGGGAAGGTGTCACATTTCTCTCAGACTATTTCCTTAAAGAAACATATATTAGAACAGTACGCAATAATATATCTTTGTGAACTGGGCGTGGTGGTGCATGCTTGTAATCCCAGCATTTGGGAGGCTGAGACTGGAGGATCCGGGTTTGTGGCCAGCCTCAGCTACCTAGTGAGGCACTCTGCAACTTAGTGAGACCCTGTTTCAAAATAAAGAATAAAAAATAGGGTTGGGGGTATAGCTCAGAGGTAGAATGCCCTTGAGTTCAATCCCCAGTACCGTAATAATAATAATAATAATAATAATAATAATAATAATAATAAGAAGAAGAAGAAGAAGAAGAAATCTTCATATTCTTCGGATCAATTTTCCCCTTGAGGTCAGGAAAATCTTCCTTTGGCATCAATTTGGGAGAATGATCTTCTGAACCAGATTCTGACAGCCTTAAAAGAGGGTTTCCATGGCTGCTTCTGTCTACAGAATATACTGTTTGGTTCTGTATGTCAACCATAAACCTACAGAAAAAGAAATCCAGAAAACAATTCCACTCACTATATCATCCCCCAAAATAAAATACTTAGGAATAAACTTAACTAAGGAGGTAAAAAAAAACCTCTACAAGGAAAACTATCAAACATTGAAAAAAGAAATCAAAGAAGACCTAAGAAGATAGAAAGCTCTTCCATGCTCTTGGGTAGGCAGAAAATATCATCAAAATGGCCTTTCTCCCAAAAGTGATCTACAGATTCAATGTGATACCCATTAAATTAACAATGTAATTCTTCACAACATAGAACAATCAGTCCTTAAGTTCATTTGGGATAACAAAAAGCCAAAGTAGTTCTTAGCAACAAAAACCATGCAGGAGGCATCACGATACCTGACTTCGAACTATACTACAAAGCCACAGTAATAGTAAAAAAAAAAAAAAGCATGGCATTGGCACAAAATCAGACACATAGACCAATGGAGCAGAATAGAAGAGTCAGAAACAAATCTGAACACTTTCAGCCAAATGATTTTTGACAAAGGAGCCAAAAACATACACTGGAAAAAAGATAGTCTCTTCAACAAATGGTATTGGCAAAACTGGTTAACTATATGCAGAGAAATGGAAATAACCACACTTTCTCACCCTGTGCAGGAGTAAATTCAAGATGGATCAAAGACCTGGAAGACAGGCCAGAGACCTTGCAGCTACTTGAAGAGGGCATAGGTTGAACACTTCAACACATAGGAACAGGTAAAAATTTTCTCAACAAGACCCCAAAGGCTGAAGCAATTCAAAGAAAGATCAATACATAGGATTGCATTAAACTGAATGCCTCTACTCTGCAGCAAAGGGAACTATTAAGAACCTCAACAGAGAGCCCACAGAATGGAAGAAATTTTTTTTTTACTTACTCCTCTGATAGAGGACTAATATCTAGAATATACAGAGAAGAAACAGCTAAGAAAACAAATAATCCAATCAAAATGGGCAAGTGATACAAATAGATACTTCACAAAAGAAAAATACAAATGGCCAATAAATGTATGAGGAAATGTTCAACATCATTAGCAATCAGAGAGATGCAAATCAAAACTACCCTGAGATTTCATCTAACCCCAATTAGAATGACAATCATCAAAAACACAAACAACAAATGCTGGCAAGGATGTGGAGAAGTGGGAACCCTAATGCACTGTTGATGGGATTGCAGATTAGTGCAACCACTTGGAAAATGATATGGAGGATCCTCAGACTAATGGGAAGGAATCTACCCAGATCCAGATTCTGGGTATCTATCCAAAAGAATGGAAACCAAACTACCAGACTAATGCATGTGTATCTATGTTTATAGCTGCACAATTCACAATTGCCAAACTATGGAAACAGCCAAGATGTCTATAAACAGATGAATGGATTACAAAACTATGGGATATGTACACAGTGGAATTTTACTCAGCCATAAAGAAGAACAAAATCATGTCATATTCAGGGAAATGGATGGAACGGGAAAACATTATGTTAAATGAGATTAGTCAATCACAAAAAGTAAAAAATCGTATGCTCTCCCTAATATGCGGAAGCTAGGGAGAAAGTGGATCTTAAGAAGGATTCTAGATGAAGAAGGAGAAACCTTAGATGAGCAAAGAAGTTGACCTAACTGAAGCTGATGGGGGAGAGAGAGGGGGAAACATCCTAATACACATGATATACATTCACAAATATATCAAAGTCAATCACTAAATGGAACATGAGAAGGAGGGAGGGGAGAGGGAGTGGGGCAGGAATTGGGGAAGGGTTAAATAAGAGATGTGTGCATGTATGCCTCTACCCACGTGTACCTAACAAAGATGTATGATTAAAATGCACCAATAAAAAAAGTTAAAAAATTAAATAAATCGCAGTGGGGACTTTTTGACTGAAATAGCATTACTGAGACCGGGATTACAGTTAGTTATGGAACGAGTCCCTTATATTTGCAAATCCATTTAAACTTATACTTAATTTCCATCTTAGATCTGGAAGGTTAGCTCAGGTTATTAGTAGCCCATTTTATAGATGAAGGAAACAAGGTTCAGAGTGTCATAAAATGGTAAATGACAATTCCAAGAATGGAATAAAACATGAAATTTTTCAATATTTATTCTACCACCTCGTGATTCTCAATGAGGTACTACACATCACTATGGGAGTGCATTAGAATCTCAGGGTGTAGAAGTACCTGCACTGCTTGAAAATGTGAGAACACTCAAACAAAAACAAAATGCATGTGTTTTAGCTGTTTTATTGTATTTGGAAATATTAACAAAGGGAGAATGAAAGTCGTTTATTAAGAATTAAAGGTTGACATGTGTATCTATGAAGTTATCAATGCCAGTCTCAATATCATGTACAGGGAAGGGGCAGGAACTGGAGGGAAGCTCACCGAATGCTCTGGGCATGCATGCTCCTACCAGTCTGAACTCCATTGCAATGTGAGACTGCAAGGAACCAATAAAAGTATATTAAAAATAAAATAAGAAGTACAGGGAGTTTTTGTATAATCTAGATATTAGTCCTCTATCAGAGTCATTCCTTGTTATATTTCCAAAAATAAATAAAGTTAGAAAGTTATAGTGATACATATACATGTTTATAGCAGCACAATGCACAATAGCCGAATTATAGAACCAACCCAGGTGCTCATCAACAGATGAATGGATAAAGAAAATGTGGTATATACACACAACGGTATTTTACACAGCCATAAAAAAAGACAAAATTATGTCACCTACAGTTCCCCTAGGGGAAAAGAAAAGCACGTATGGTAAGCTTTCAGATAGAGGCAACACCTCAATAAATATTAGGAGTGAAAATTCAGTATGTGTAGGAGGTGGGTAAAGTGTTCAAGTCTAAGAGGGTGTAATGCCAAAATTGCATATATTTATTATTATTGCTATTATTATTAGTAGTAGTAGCAGTAGTAGTAGCAGCAGTGTTTTATTAGTATATTGAAATTATATATCCTAGTGAGGTTCAATGTGTTAAAAACATACATGCACATAGCTCTTTGCATAACTTAACCTCCTAAAGAGATAACTTTTCTAAATAAGGGTTCAGTGTGTTAGGTTCTGATATTTCAACTTGTGGCTTCTATTAAAATATTTACATATAAAATGATTTAAAATCTTCTTCAAGGTCGACCTTTATGTATTTTATTATATTTTGAATAAAGGTGTGATTAATAAATTTTTTCCCAGGTAAATTTTAGTTTCTCTGGATAAACTAGAATCTTCCATTCTTCAAGTCTTGGGTACCTGTTACTTTGGGTGCTAAGAGACTCAGATCCAGTTTTAATGCTGTCATTATAGCTATACTCTATGTTTCTGACCAGTTTATTTTCTTTTAGAGTCTATGGTGTTGCTTTTTCTACCATTAAATAATCTTATTATATGCTTGTCTTTCATGATATGGCAACATAAAACCTTTTTGAAGTAAAGAGGGGATAAAGCATATATAAATATACATGCAAACACTGCAGAGTCCAGATGGAAAGCACGCATCATTGGATGCCTTTAGAACTGCAAAACAAACAAACAAACAAAAAAACAAAAACAAAAACATATATACATTACATTGTAAGGTTCATATTATGCAACTTGCAAAGACATTCAAAACATTTGCTATTATTCCTTTAGTTCATGTAAGTTTTTTTTTTTTTTAAATTTTGCTTATGGTAACCTCCTTTTCCTCTTTTAGTCAATCACTAAGTGTTATTTTCCCCTCCTTTGGCCACTGCCTTTCTTGTTCCTAAAGAATTCCTTTGATAATTGTCCTTTCTCATTCTCCCCCTATATTTTCCTATCTAAGTGGTTACTATGGGAGCCATTGTGTATGTAAAATCTGATTTCCTGGATAAAAATTATGCCTATGTGGGTAAGTAACTTTCCCAATACATGAAAATAAAAACAATTATCAGATTGGGACAGATGAGCTTCTGCTTTGACCTAAGTACTCCCTATACAAGAGGAAATGAAACTTCACTAACTGATGGCAGCCATGTTCTGCTCTGTGGCAAAAAATGCTGGTCAGTGATAACAAAGATAATAAAAGTATTTAATAGCAACAAAAAAGTGCATAAATAAAACACAATTACTCAGAAACCAACAACAAAATTACCCCAACCTCCCTAAATAACTTTTGACTTCCGGAAGAAATTAAAACTGAAACCACAGACTATAAATGAAAACTAAGAGGATGCCGTCAAAGTGATATTCAGAGGAAAATGAATATTCTATTTGCATTTAATGAAAATGAAAAAGTTTGAAAATAAACGAATTAAGCTTCCATTTCCAGAAGCAAATAAAATACAGACTATAGAAAGTAGATGAAAAGAATAAGTCGAAAAGTATGGGTTAACTTGAAAAGAGAATCATTCTTTGAGAATAAAGTAAAACAGATAAAAACTTTGGCCTTTGAAGTCGGGCATGGTGGTGCACACTTTTAATCCCAGCATTTGGGAGGCTGAGACCTGAGGATCCGGGTTCACGGCTAGCCTCAACTACCTGGTGAGGCATTCCACAACTTAGTGAGACCCTGTTTCAAAATAAAGAATAAAAACTAGGGCTGGGGGTGTAGTTCAGAGGTGGAATGCCCCTGAGTTCAATCCCCAGTACCGCAAAAAAAAAAAAAAAAAAAAAAAAAAAAAAAAAAAAAAAAAAAAAAAAAAAAAAAAAAAAAAAAAAAAAAAAAAAAAAAAAAAAAAAAAAACCATAAAAAACTTTGGCCTTTGTCTGGATGAGGAGGGGAAGGATAGAGAAAAATGAGACAAATGTACTGAGAATAGAAGAAAGAACATACGTAAATCGAAAAAATAAAAGCATATGGGTTTTTAAAAAATTTTTTATTGTAGTAATTCGTGCAATATAGCATACATTTTGTTAAGTACAAGTTGTTAACAACATATTTGCACACAATTCTCATTTGACCCCTTCCCCAATTCCCACCCCATTCCCTCCCCCTCTCTCCCCCTCAGGTTCACTTCACTGAGTGACCTTGATATGATTGTGTAAGTACATCAGTGCCTTAGGGTGTCCCTCTGCCCCATGCATCCACTACAATTAAATCAACTTCTTTGCTTATCAAGGATCTCTCCTTTTCATCTGGAGACCCTCCTATGCCCCATCTTCTCCCTAGCATCCCCATATTAGGGAGAACATATGCTTCTTTACTCTTTGAGACTGACTAATCTCACTTAACATAATGTTTTCCAGTTGCATCCATTTCCCTGCAAAGAACATGATTTTATTCTTCTTTATGGCTGAGTAAAATTCCATTGTGTACATATCCCATAGTTTTGTAATCCATTCATCTGTGGATGGACATCTTGGCTGCTTCCATAGTTTGGCTATTGTGAATTGAGCTGCTATAAACATAGACACACATGCATCGGTCTGATAATTTGGTTTCCATTCTTTTGGGTATATACCCAGTAGTGGTATTGCTGGGTCATATGGTAGGTTCACTCCCATTCATCTGAGGATCCTCCATACTGTTTTCCACAGTGGTTGCACAAGTTTGCAATCCCACCAACAATGTATTAGGGTTCCTACTTCTCCACATCCTCGCCAGCAGGTGTTGTTGTTCATGTTTTTTATGATTGCCATTCTGACTGGACTTAGGTGAAATCTCAGGGTAGTTTTGATTTGCATCTCCCTGATTGCTAATGATGTGGAACCAACACCGACAGTATGGAAATTCAGAAGATAGTCAGAAACTATTTTGAAAAACTGTACTCCAACAGAATGGAAGATCTAGAAGAAATTGACAACTTCCTAGACACATACAACCTCCCTAAATTGAGTCAAGAAGATATCGAAAACTTAAACCTACCAATAACAATCAAAGAAATAGAAACAGCAATAAAGAGTTTACCATCAAACAAAAGCCCAGGACCAGATGGTTTTCCAAGTGAATTTTATAAAACATTTCTAGAAGAGCTAATTCCAATACTCCTCAAGCTATTCTGTGAAATAGAAAGAAACGGGACCCTTCCAAACACACTCTATGAAGCCAACATCACACTAATACCAAAACCAAATAAAGACAACTCAAGAAAAGAAAACTATAGGCCTATATCATTGATGAATTTAGATGCAAAACTGCTAAACAAGATACTAGCAATGCGCATTCAAAACCACATCAAGAAAATTATACACCATGACCAAGTCGGGTTCATCCCAGGGATGCAAGGCTGGTTCAA
>PVLC010037297.1:0-15424 GCA_004027655.1 Graphiurus murinus | reverse complement strand
GTACTGGGGATTGAACTCAGGGGCATTCTACCTCCGAGCTACACCCCCAGCCCCATTTTTTATTCTTTATTTTGAAACCGAGTCTCACTAAGTTGCGGAGTGCCTCACTAGGTAGCTGAGGCTGGCCGCGAACCCGGATCCTCTGGTCTCAGCCTCCCGAATGCTGGGATTACAAGCGTGCGCCACCACGCCCGGCTCCTCAGCCCAATTTTATTTTTATTTTGAAACAGGGTATCACTAGGTTGATGAGAGTCTTACTACTTCCTGAAGCTGTCCTCAAACCTGCAATCCTCCAGTTTCAGCCTCCCAAGCACTGGGATTATAAGCGTGTGCCACCATACCCTACTAATTGCTTCCTTAAGTTTTTGTTTCTTCCTTCTTAACACGAGAACACTAGCACTTACACTTCACTGAGTTGTCACTGAGTTTACATTTAACAGTACAGAATGTAAAATAGAATAGAGTTCAGCAGCTGTTTCTTCTTCTTTTTTTTTGCGGTACTGGGGATTGAACTCAGGGATGTTCTACCTCCGAGCTATACCTCCAGCCCTATTTTTTATTCTTTATTTTGAAACCGAGTCTCACTAGACAGCAGAGGCTGGCCACGAACCCAGATCCTCTGGTCTCTGCCTTCCGAATGCTGGGATTACAAGCGTGCGCCACCACGCCCGGCTCTGTTTCTTCTTTTATGACACTAAAAAGATGCTAGTGCTCATGAATGGGTCATGAGGAAATAGTTTCATATTTCACTGAAATTACAGATAAGCTGTCATCTACTTATACTATTTTTTAAAATTGTGGCCAGCCACACCCAGAAGCAGAAACTAAAGCCTGCAAGAGGATTTCCCAAAAGAAATCGGTAAAAGACATAAACCAAGACACTTTATCAAGGGCAGGGTGGTGGCAGGCATGCCTGGGACTCATGTTCAAAATGAAATCAGAACAGATACCAGGAGCCACGAGAATGCAAGCCCTGGGGAGTAGAAACGGAGAACTACCCCCTTCTGGCTCTCAATTGCCCCAAGAGATTGGGACCTTGACCTTCGGAGAGAGAGTTTAGAGTAGCGGTATCAGTTATGGAGTGCACAGACCAAAGTCCGAAGTCTGGCGCCTCTGCTCCCTAGTTGACTGACTTTGGGAAACCACTCTAATCATCAGTTTCCTCTTAGGAATAATAATGATAAACTCATTCAAATAGCTACTTCATGAGGTAAAGTATACTTATATGAGGTGGTACAGAATGAAATTCATAAATGACACTTTTGGCACATAATTGCTTCTGAATAATAATCATATGGATGATGATGATAATGATGATAATAATAATAACAATAATAATAATGGTAATAATAGGTGATATGGGAAAGTTTGCTACTTGAGTGACATTTGGAATGTAGAGTCATAGAGATTTTAGCCAATGTTAAAAAAAAAAAAAATCCAATAAACCCAAGGGCTCTTCTTGGGCTCTGGTAGGCCAGGTTCCTATTGGTTTACTCTTGCTGCAATTTGGACCATTTACCATTCCTTCAAAATTCCTGGTCCAGCCAAGGGTCTTTCTTGGTCAGTCAAAGGAACTCCTCGGGACTGTGGGAGGGGGAGAGCCCAATTTAGCTCCAAGCTACTCTCAGGTGACCCTAGGACTCTGGTCAAGTTTGGAAAGCACCTATATGCCACTGAAACAAGCAGTGCCAATAACAAAATGGTTTATTTTGGGGAGACCTTTAAGAGCTTTGCTCTTGAGGAACTGAAAATCCCCTGCCAGCCAAGGTTCAGGAGGCCACATCCAGTATCAGCACCTAAAAAACAGGTCAGAACTCCACCCACCCTTAAGCTCTCCCTTTCAGCATTCTTCCAAGAATATCGCTAGCTATATTATTGTGGCTATTATTTTTACATTCTTGCCCTTACTTATGTTAAAAATTTCAGCTCCTCAATTTTCAAATGTGCTATGTGTTGTTCAGTTTGAAAAGACCTGGAAGGAAGAAAGTTTAACTTATCAAAGAAGACAAAGAAATTCCAGATGAGTAAGAACCAGATCTGAAGACCTAAAAGAAAAAGTACATTAGTATCAGGGATCATCCATTCTCAGTAACTTTACATGGATCAGTACAGCCAGTGTTAGTGAAACTGCTAGTTAAACCACATTAAATCTTATTTAAA
Source organism: Graphiurus murinus (assembly GCA_004027655.1). NCBI lineage: Eukaryota > Metazoa > Chordata > Mammalia > Rodentia > Gliridae > Graphiurus > Graphiurus murinus. Next base: position 13,264 of record PVLC010037297.1, on the reverse strand, counting down.
ATACTTCTGTATTGAGCTGGGTGTGGTGGCACATGCTTGTAATCCCAGTACTTGGGAGGCTGAGATGGGAGGATCAGGGTTCGACGACAGCTTCAGCTGCTTAGTGAGGCCCTCTGCAACTTAGTGAGAACCTGTTTCAAAAAATAAAGAATAAAAAATAGGACTGGTGACCTAGCCCAGAGGTAGAATGCCTACCCCAGTACCACAATAAATAAATAAATAAATAAATAAATAAATAAATAAATAAATAAATAAATAAATAAAAATACTTCTGTATTACCAGGTATGGTGGTGCATGCCTGTAATCTCAGTACTTGGGAGGCTGAGACCAGAGCTGGTCCTGGCCAGCCTCAGCTACTTGGTGAGGTCCTCTGCAACTTAGTGAAACCCTATTTCAAAATAAGAAATAAAAAATAGGGCTGAGGGTGTATCTCACAGGTAGAATGCCCCTGGGTTTAATCCCCAGACTGCAAAAAAAACAAAAAGAAAGAAAAATAAAGTAGAATGCCCTGGATTCAATTCCTAGTACTAATAAATAAATAAATTATAAAATATTTCTGTATTGTCACTGAAGTATTTTGTCTTTACAAGAGTTAAATGATTTAACAAAATAGTACGTTTTTAAGTCTAAGTAAAGAACCAGTTGCTTACAATATTTCAATTGGTTAATGATCAAATTATGCCTTAGACTCACAAAATGCAATGTAAACATTTAAAAACAGAAATTTTCAAGCCGGATGTGGTATGCTTGTAATACCAGTACTTGGGAGGCTGAGACAGGAGGATCACAGGTTCATAGCCAGCCTCAGCAACTTAGTGAGACCCTCCACAACTTAGCAAAACCCTGTTAAAAATAAAAATTAGAATAGGGCTGAGGGTGTAGCTCAGAGCTAGAATGCCCCTGGGTTCAACCCTAGTAACATACACACACACACACACACACACACATACACACACACACACCAAAATGAAATATAAAAATAAATATAAAAAAACATTTTTAGTTTTAGGCCAAAATAAAATTTTACATTATAGTCTAATGATTGTGATGGATCTAACTTATCTCTGATAACTTCATGCGGTTTTGTACACAAAGAAATTATGCGTGATATTTACCGCTTAGCATGTCATGGACTCAAGCTAACACAGGTCTAAAACCTGGGCTTTGTTATTACCCAGAAAAATGATCATAGAAACACAGAAGATACTATCCTATCAACATGCCTACAGAAACAGTGCTTATAACTTCCCCACTAATCTCACCTCCTGCACGGTAGTGCTATGCTCACGTCTTTGCACACGGGACATTAGAAAATGTCTGAAATTATCACAGGGATTCCATGCTGAAGAATTCTCTTACTTACCATCCTTTAATTTTTTTGTAAAGGTGACGTTTCTTGTATAAGATAACTTTTACAGGCACCCAAATCAATAGAGTCACTGAAGCCACATAAGCAATGGAACAGGAAACAATCAGCCAATAGTGTGTTTTCTCAGCATTCCTTGTCCAATGATAGGCAGTGGCGAACTGCTCCATGATCACAAGCGTGGGGATGGAGAAGGCAGCGAACTCCAGGAGCTCAAACACCAGGAGCTTAATGAGTTTTCCAGAAGCCATTCTGAGAAGCCAGCAGCTCAGGACCCGACGCTCCCCCTGACTGTGAGCAGCATATGCACACACAGACACTGAACTGGGATCAAGTTCCTTGTCCTCGAATCACTAACCAGCCACTTTATTCTTTTATTGACCCTGGTATGGTTCAGTGATCTCTTCACTTAACAGCCCTGGTCTCTTAAAGACACAGGAACATTATGAAAGAGTCACTATATTTGCACATCTACTTTTTTTTTTGTGGTACTGGGGGTTGAACTCAGGGGCCTTCTACCTCCAAGCTATACCCCTAGCTCTATCTTTTCTTTTTTTTTTTTTTTTGAAACAGGGTCTCACTAAGTTGCAGAGGGCCTCACTAGGTAGCTGAGGCTGGCCTCGAACCCGGATCCTCTGGTCTCAGCCTCCCAAATGCTGGGATTACAAGCGTGCGCCAACCACTCCCGGCGCACATCTACTCTTAAAAGTTAAAGTTAAATGAAGTCTAAAGCATGCCATGGAAAAAGCAGAGGTTTGTTTTAATGTAGTGTTTATGGATAATTTTAGCATGGAAAGACATTTATATAATATTCAACCCCTGTTAAGCAGATCATGGAATAATATCATTTTAGAATGAAAAAGGAAGAATAGATATGATCCAATTGCCTACTTGTATATCTAAGCATATTCAGGCAAAGAGAGATGATCAAACCCAGAGTCTTCATCTAGGAAAACTACCCCTCATGTCGTTCTTCAAAGTGTTTAAAAGGGAAGTTTGCATCCACTTGTCAACTAACCAGGATCCTTTCTGATACTTACATTTATTCATTACTGCATATTGATTGCCATATAACACAGATTAATATTATTTATATTTTGCTTGGTCAGTAAACTAAAATGGTAATATTAGAAATCTGTTATCAGGATTAACACATTAAGAGCTTTCTGCATACAGTCTAAAAGCAAAGCAAATATTTAAAAGATAGTGATGGTGTCCATGAATAGCCTTCCTTCAAAAAACGTATTTGAGCACCCACAGCATGCTGAGTACTTCCCTAGGTGTCAGGGTGTAAAGATGAACCACTGATAGAGGTTCCTACCCTGAAAACACTGAGGCGCACATGCAAAAAACAAACCTATAAATCATACACACACAAAGAACAAAGGTCAGATGTATAAATTAAATGCTATGGAAACAACAGGAGAGCTTCACCTGTGGGAAGGGAAGAGAAGAATCCAGAAAGATGGGGGGGTCAATGACACTTCAGACAGAAAAAAAAAAAAAAAAGAAAGGGCAAGGCAGCCCCTGTGGTTAACGAGAGTCTGTTGGGGTGCAGCAGGGAATAGAAAAGTTGACTAGAGTCAAAATCTGTATGTCCCGTTAAGGATTTGGGGGGCATGACAAGCAGTGGAAATCAGTGTTTTCTGACCACTGGAATCATTTGATCACTTGGAAAGGAGAGTCAGTGTTGATGTGGATGAAGGACAGAAATAGCATCAACCAGGAGCAGGGGAGTCAGTGGGAGCCACAGAGGAGGTCACAAGAAGTAAGAGCCTGCTACAGGGAAGGAGCAGGAGGGGTGAGAAGGTGGCCCCAACAGACAGTGGCTTTTTTTTTTAATTAATAGACTTTATTTTTATAGCATAAAAATGAGCATATCATATACAGTTCCTCTCTTCTCCAGTCAATTTCCCCTTTTATTAACATTTTGCATTAATATGGTACACACATTAACCAGGTTTGGTGGCACAGGCTTGTAATCCTAGTACTCAGGAGGCTGAGATAGGAGGATTGCAGGCTCCCAGCCAGCCTCAGCTACTTAGTGAGACCTGTTTCAAAATAAAGAATAAAATAGGGCTGGGGATATATGTAGCTTGGAGGTAGAATACCCCTGGGTTCAATCCCCAGTATTACAAAAAAGAAAAAAATATATATATATATTGTGACATGTACACATCACAACTGAATCTGGGCGTGGTGGCACATACCTGTAATCCCAGTACTTGGGAGGCTGAGACAGATTGAAGGTTTATAGCCAGCTTTAGTGACTTAATGAGGCCCTCTGTAACTTAGAGAGATCCTGTTTCAAAATAAAAAATAAAATAGGGCTGGGGGTGTAGCTCAGAGGTAGAATGCCACTGGGTTCAATCCCTAGCACCAAAAAAAAAAAAAAGAAAGAAAGAAAAAAAAAAACCCCACCTTTTGAATCCTTCTGGGTTAGACACATTTCCTGTATCATTGGTTTACATACTGGGTCTCCTCTAAAACCATAAGGTCCTTGAAGGCAGTGAACATTTGCTTTCATTTTTGTATTATTTCTCAGTCTAGTGTCTAGCATATAACAGGCCCTTAATATATATTCATGGAAGAAATACATGGACAAATGAAGGAGACTAAGAGATGTAGGAGACCAGGGGGAATGTGTGGGGTTTTGCTAATGGCTGATCTTTTACTCAGAGGAAATGCTATCTCTTACACTTACACTGCAGAAGGAGAAATCATGTGCTATCTGTCCCAACGTTATCTATGTACTCAGCCCACAACCTTCAATTTCCCTGCTTGAGCCCCCTTACCCTTGCCATGCTTTATTCCTGTTATATTAGCCACGTCTCCTTCCTCTCTAGCCCTGGCTCCTTAGGGTCTCCAGGAAAGAGAGAAAAGACAAAGTCCCAATGGATTGTAGAATTGACTAATCTCTTGGTGCACGTTAGGGAAAAACTATGACCCTTTCCAAGCATTCACAAAGAATTCATAGACGCTCATGTTACAACACCGTTCCCAACCCATGTGCCCTCAAAAATGCATATTCCAAGCCAAGTGTAATGGCGCACACCTGTAATCCCAGTAATTGGAAGGTTGAGACAGGAAGATCACAGGTTCAAAGCCAGCCTCAGCAACTTAGGCCCTTTGCAACATAGTAAGACCTTGTTTCCAAATAAAAAATAAAATAGGGCTGGGGGTGTAGCTCAGAGGTAGTATGCCCCTGAGCTCTGAGCTCAATCTCCAGTTCCAGCAAAAAAAAAAAAAAAAAAAAAAAAAAAATTGCATATTCCATAATGAATTTGAAACATTAATGAAGGAGGCTGGGAAGGAAAGTCTGGTTCAGGGAACTGCCTTTAATTATTTCAGTCTTTAGCCTTCCTAAAGTGTCATTTGCCTGGATTATAAATATCGAATTGGCCAGGCAGGGGAATTTCTTCATGAGTGATAGAGTAGCTAGCTGGCTTGGCAAAGAAAAAGAATGCCCTTATGCCAGCATTAAACTACTGGGAAGATATAAGGCCAGAGCATGACTTGGAGACAAAGATAAAGTGAGACGGAAGAGGGTTTTGAAATCACCTACCCTTCAGCTGGGACCTGTTTCCTCCAGTCCCGAGTCCTTCCTTTCTAAGTCTCCTGATGATTCTGCCATGTAACTCCACTGCCAGTAACTAGAAGGACAAGGAGGGGGGCATTTTAAACCACCCAAATTCTTTACTTGGATTTGAACACTGATTTGAAGAACCCCACGCCTTAGTCTGCTCTTCAAGGCTGGGTTTAAGAACTTCCTGGTAGGAAACAGATTTGGCTTTCTGAAGCTGGATCCGTGGTGGAAGGACTGAGTTTGTGGTCAGAATTCACTTCCATGTAGGAGTGTTGATGCAGGCTTTTTTATTTTAGTAAGCAGAAGATATCATTCTGTCCAGAAGAACACCTGTTCTCCACGCTTCCAACTGTCATTTCCTTCCTGCAGGCAGGAAGTCAAGAGCTGAAAGTCTAAAATTGTTAGTTAAGATAATTTGTAATCCTGAGGCTTGTTCATTGTTTTCAGGGTAGGGTCTGTGAAACAAAATGTACGCACTGCCAGGAATGTCCTGGCGTGGCTGCCGTTTGTTTCCTGTGATCGCACGGTGTTGATGTGTAGAAAGGCGGGAGTGGGTGGCAGCGAAAGAGCCCTTGGGATCAAGCTGGATCTACAGAGAGCCTCGGGAAGAGGTGAAAGCATGTCACTGGGCCTAATCTACTGATTATTTACAATTTCCAAAGAGTCGCTGATCCTCATTAGTAGGTGTTACCAAATAAATCACCCGAGGGGAACTTAGTAAGATCATGACACCATGATGTCATGATCATGACACCAATATGCCTCTTTCACCAGCATTATGCTATCACACCCTGGCCTATATTCAACACATATTCAAGAGCCAAGTGTAATTTTTTCTATGTCTGGCTATTAGATAATTTAAGCAGTTTTGTAAGAGCAAAGATGATGCCATATTCACTTTCTTAACCTTTTCATAACTGATGATGCTTTGAAATTAACAAAATATAGAGGCAGTCCTCATTTTTTTTAAATTATACTCCCTATAAATACTTCTCTTACAACTGCCCAGATCTTAAAAGAGAAAGAGAAAGAAAAAGAAACAGATTAAATCTTCCATTCCAGCCAGGTGTGGTGGCACACGCTTGTAATCCCAGTACTTGGGAGGCTAAGACCAGAGGATCCGAGTTTGCAGCCAGCCTCAGCTACTTAGTGAAGGCCTCTGCAACTTAGTGAGACCCTGCTTCAAAATAAAGAATAAAAAATAGGACTGGGGGTGTAGCTCAGAGGTAGAATGTCTCTGGGTTCAATCCCTAGTACCACAAAAAAGAAAAAAAAAAAAACTTCCATTCCACGAGATAGCCACCAAATATTCAAGCAAAGAAGTCCTTTCATGGTCTACAGTGATTCTCAAATTTTTCTTTCTTTCTTTCTTTCTTTCTTTCTTTCTTTCTTTCTTTCTTTTTTTTTTTTTTTCAGTACTGGGAATTGAACCCAGGGGCATTCTACCTCTGAGCTACACCCCTAGTCTTATTTTTTATTCTTTATTTTGAAACAAAGTTCATTAAGTTGTGGAAAACGTAAGTAGCTGAGGCTCACCGAGAACCTGGATCCTCTGGGAACCTGGATCCCAAGTACTGGGATTACAAGTGTGTGCCACCACGCCCAGCTCAAATTTTATTTTTCAAGAGAGTGCAACAAGGCTGGGCATGATAGTACATGCCTGTAACCCCAGTACTTGGGAGGCTGAGACAGGAGGATTGCAGGTTCAAGAATAGCTTCAGCCTAAATGAGGCTGTCAGCAACCAACAGAGACCTTGTTTCCAAAAGAAAATTAAAATGGATTGGTGGTGTAGTTGAGCGAAAATGCCCCTGGGTTCAATACCCAGTAATGTACACGCACATACACTGCAAGATTCTGAATTAGTCTTTCAAGTATTCCAGGATAACAAATTTAAGCAAATAATAGAAACTTATTTAAATGTAGGTACAGCCCTAATCAATTAGTATAAATCCATCCCAAAGTTTCCAAGGAGGCTCTGGCCTAAATTTCCCCAAATCTTCACTGTAAAATGAGTCAACATTGTAGTTCTCCAATTTTTGCTTACTTAATTTAATATAACTTGAAATCATTCCTAGTGGTCTTTCCCATACTCATAAAATAAAGAAAATGAAAATTATCCAGTAAATTTGGTGGAAGGAAATAAAAATCTAATTTTCTAATTTGCTTACATGCAATGCTTCCTAGCTCCACTGGGGGGTGCATGTTTTATTTTATTTCAATCACAATGTTTCAGTTCATATTCTAAAAGATATTGTGGGCTTGGGATCTTCTAACTTAAATTACCTACCCTTTTTTAAAATTTAGGCTATACGTCAGGTGTCATGGTGCACGCCTGTAGACTTGGAAGGCTGAGACAGGAGGATTGCAGGTTTGAGGCCAGACTCAGTAACTTAGCAAGACCCACCTCAGCTACTTAGTGGGGCCCTCTGCAACTTAGTGAGACCCTGTTTCAAAATAAAGAATAAAAAATAGGGCTGGGGGTATAGCTCGGAGGTAGAATGCCCCTGGGTTCAATCCCCAGTACCGCAAAAATAAATAAGTAAAATAAAAAGGGCTGGGGATGTAGCTCAGAGGTAGAATACCCCTGGATTCAATCACCAGTAAAACACACACACACACACACACACACACACACACACACAATTAGGCTATAAAGGTATGGTCTTGCTGAATATACTATATCTTCTCTTTTAATTTTTTATTGTAATATTTTATTGGTGCATTGTAATTATACATCATATTGAGGTATAGAGTTATAGGAACATACATGCATACAACTCTGGGAGTTTCACTCTGGGTTCCACCCTCACATCCCTCTTCCCTGTTGAGATTGGCATTAGTAATTTAATATAGGTAGAGAGCATTATTTCAACTGTTGCATTTTACCTCTGAGCTACATCCCCAGCCCTATTTTTTATTCTTTATTTTGAAACATGGTCTCACTAAGTTATAGAGGGCCACAAAGTAGCCGAGGCTGGCCCCGAACCCAGATCCTCCTGTCTCTGCCTCCCAAGTTCTGAGATTACAGGTGTTCACCACCATGCCCAGCTTGTAAGTTTCTTAAAGGCAAGATTTTTTTTTTAAATCAGTTTTGATCTCTGTTATATACTCATCCCCAGACTAGTATTTGGTGCTTACTAAGATCTCATCAAACTTTGTTGAGTGACTGAATGAATCTCCAAATGACCCGAGTGGACTGGGCTCTCCAGCTCTGCAGTCTGGTTGGATCCAAGGTCATTTCAATAGAAGTACAATGAGGAAAGTAAGCCCAAGACATGGGAGCAAAGGGGAGAGTCATTCTACCTAGAGGTCAAGTGGGGGCGGGGCGGGGGCGGAGTTTCCTGAATAAAGCTGGGCATGGTGATGCACACCTGTAATTCCCATACTTGTGAAGCTGAGGCAGGAGGATGGCAGGTTCACAGCCAGCCTCAGGAACTTAGTGAGGCTCTTAACAACTGTTTCAAAAAAAATGTTTTGGTCTGGGGGTGTAGAATGCCCCTGGGTGCAATCCCCAGTACTATAAAATAAAAACAAGCACATTCTCTGTGCTTACAAAGTTACAACAGATTTAAACATCTAATTGGCTTTTACTTGCGATTCATACATCAGGACAGCCTCCCATCTAAAAAGTAAAGGCCCCAGTGAGCTGAGCAAAAGAGATTAGTTTTATAGGCAAGAAAGGGCTGTAGGGAGCAGAATTTTGAAACAAGAAAAGGATTAGTCATTTCAAATTACTTTCCTCACAGTGTTAAAATAGAGGTTACTTCCCTATTATACTGGCTCAGGTTGACTAGGGCCCTTCTGAATGATCCACGTGAGTCTGGACCTTCCATCTTTCTTTTCTTTTCCTTCCTTCCTTCCTTCCTTCCTTCCTTTCTTCCTTTCTTCCTTTTCTTCCCTAAATTGGACCACTTTTAAAGTTTAGTTTGATTACATGGCATTTGGCACCGATGACTCCATTCTGGTTTGGCTAGCACAGGAGCCTGGGTCAAAATAATGACCTCATAAATTTCCTTTAACCCAAGGCTAGGGGGATTATTTCAAAGGTCCTAATAGGAAATATTATTAAACTTGCTAGAAAGCTCTGAAATGACTGAAGCCTGTACCTAATTGTCTAGTTGTAAACAATATTAGTCTCCATTCCTTCTTACAATGCTTCACTAAATTCTAACCTTGTGCTATGGTTTCAAATGTATATATTTTATCCTCTTACTTATTTATGATCTCCTTAAAGGGGGTGAAAGTATCTCATTGTGTTGGGGGAATCCCCACTACTTTCAATATTTTGCTACAGGGAATCACAGGACCTGGCATATTGTCATAATCATGGTTGTAACATATTACGCCAAATGGCCTTGAAGCAAATGCAGCAGAGAGGTGCACAGGGCAAAACAAGCTTCCAAGGGTCCTCTCCCCATGGAGTCACATAGGATACCCCAGCAACAAGTCCTGACAACACACGCAAAATGTTGCCAACCAGAAAAGCTCAGTAGGCTCTCAGTGCCCAGAGCTTTCCTTGAGGGAAGTGGGGGTTGATCATGTAGATACAGTCTGCCTGGTATGCACCAAAATTGCAGACTCCCAGAATGAAAGCAGGTGTTCTTCATAAACCACATTATTTGTGGAAATCATTTAGGTACAGTGGGCCACTTTGATCAGTTCTGGGAATGATGGAAACCCTCCTCAAATCCAAGTTTCCAGACACTAGCCAAGGCCCACCCTGGTACACAGGCTTTTCAAAAAACAGCAGTCAACCTGTGGCATGAACTCTCTTCTTACTCATCATTAGAAACCACTAGTTATTTCTCACCTGCTGAATTCTATTTTCAACCTCATGCTATCGCTAAAACAAGACATGGAGAATTAAAGAAATGAAAATGTCACATATACAAAGAATTATGATTACATTTTAAAACTGTCCATGTTTTTAAAAACTGGCTTTCTACTTTTTTCGTTCCTATATTACTTAAGTGTGGACAAACTCATTTTGTGTAAACAGCTAGCTAATCATCCTAATAAATATAAAAGAAAACAAAATCATATCTGGACCACTCCCTCTGGTTTAAGTCACCACCACAGAGGGAGTGGTCCAGATATGATTTCTTTTTTTAACAACTAGTTAAGATCTGACCTAAGGTACCTAAATATATCTATCTGACCCTCCTCTTCTGTCTTTTCTCTGTAATGATAGTAACACTTCTTATATCATAAGGCCAGTATCAAATAGTTGATAGATGGACTCACTCTAGTAACCAATCTACTAAGTCTCAATATTAAGAATGGTCAAGCCAGGCATGGTGGTTATGACAGGAGGATCTCAGGCTCGCAGCCAGCCTCAGCAACTTAGTGAGAACTTGACCCTGTCTCAAAATAAAGTAGGGCTTGGGGTGTAGCTCAGAGGTAGGAGGTCCATGGCTTGCGTGACGAGGCCTGCTGATGCTAAAGAGTGCTTCGGCAAGCCTCAGGCCAAGCCTGCAGTGAGTCCTGGAGTGACTTCTGCTGTTCTGCAATGGGGCCCAAGTTATACTCTACAAGCAAGAGACCGTGTTCTTGGGGCTAGAAGGAAATGACATATATACCTTGACAGATCACTAGTCTCCTTTATTATCTTTTTTTTCCTGGAAGTCTCCAATGATTATATTATATGAAACCCTGGTTGGAGAATTTCCTTAATAGACTCCACTCTGTTTTTTGAAGAACATACAAGCTTCAAGGAACCCATATAGGTTCCTTTGATTTTATTTATTTTTTCATGTGTTCAGGAATATGAATCTGTCCCTATTTATAACCTCTGGCTATAATGGAAATAATGTACAAGAGGCTCAGTCAGTAGGGTGGGGTAGGATTATGGGAAGCCTTGAAATCTACACTAGAGCACTAACTTGATTCTCTAGGAAGGAGCTTCATAAGACAGGCTACACAGGTGGGCTTGAAGGGGTCTCTGAAGCAGCAGAAATTATATGTAAAACTGCACAGGAATCCCAGCATGGTGGCACATGCTTGTAATTCCAGTACTTGGGAGGCTAAGACGGGAGGATCACAAGTTTGAGAAGAGCCTCAAAAACTTAGTGAGACCCTGTTTCCAAATAAAAAATAAAATTGGGCTGGGGGTGTAGCTCAGAGGTACAACATCCTTGAATTCAATCTCCAGTACCAAAAATAAAAACCAAACAAACCAAAACTGCAGAGGAGCATTTTCTCTTTTTTTATTTCCTTCCCTCCCTCCTTCCTTCCTTCCTTCCTTCCCTCCCTCCCTCCCTCCCATGCTGGGAGTGGAACCTAAGGACATTCTACCTCTGAGCTATATCCCCAGCACTATTTTTGTTTTTTGATTTTGCTAAGTTGCTGAGAGCCTTGCTAAATTGCTGAGGTTGACTTTGAACCTACAATCCTTCTGTCTCAGCCTCCGAAGTACTGGGATTACAGGTGTGTGCCACCATACCTGGCTGGGAGCATTTTTTCTGAAGAAAGGGTCCCTGTTTTTTTTCAACTATTCAAAGGTGATTGTGAGCTCAGAATGTTTGTATAGCTTTAGACCAAGTAGGTAAGGAAACTTGGTTCAAAAGGAAGTGGTTGCATAGTGTCAGTATTTCCAAAGCCACTAAGACCTAAGCACTAGTTAGGATACTTGTTAAACTACAGCTTTCTAGTCCACTCCCAAATAAACTAAATCAGAATCTTAAGGCAAATGACCTGGGAGTCAATTATCTCTATGATATTATTTGGAAAATAAAGACTTTAGCATTTTTAAACATCCAGGTTAGACATTTAATAACTCTACAATTTTAATGGGCCTATTTCTGTTGTTAACACCATGATTTTAATGGGCCTACTTCTTTTAGGAAGGGCAATACATCTTGAGAGCTGATGGGAAAATGGTACCTCAGAGGGTCACTTCTGTTCCTGCTATAGGGTAAAGCTTTCAAGGTCCTTGCATGTAATTCTTTTCTCCAGAAAACTCAAATTGAACCGTTTTAAAAAAAATCTTGATAAACATGATTGGTTGGATCTCTCATAGTAAATTAAGACATGAAGGCAGGCAATTCTTCATATTTTCCAAAGACCACACAGAGTTGGAAGAGTATCTAAGTGTTTTCCTGATCCCAACTCTTGCCTAAAATGGATACATAACTCAGTTGAGAAAGGACCAATAGACTTGTAGCCGTGGGGATGAAGATACAAAGGTTCTGGGTGGAACATAGAAATGTATGCTGACTCCAAGGAGCAGATTTACTCCTGAGTCTTTAGTATTGACTAAATTTCCAGCCACTTTGACCCACTATGGGTCCCTCCAGCTAACTAAAGATTTAAAACAAACACTAAGTTTAGCATATGAAACCTGTTGGCACATTTTTTTTGTAACTATAAGTACAATCTGAAAATTACAAAGAGATAAATGGACATAATAATGCTTTAAAAAATGATGTGAAGGTAAACTAGGTGTGGTGGCGCACGCTTGTAATCCCAGCATTTGGGAGGCTGAGGCAGGAGGATCCGGGTTCGAGGCTAGCCTCAGCTACCTAGTGAGGCACTCCACAACTTAGTGAGACCCTGTTTCAAAATGAAGAATTAAAAAAATAGGGCTGGGGGTGTAGCTCGGAGGTAGAATGTCCCTGAGTTCAATCCCCAGTACCGAAGGAAAAAAAAAAATGATGTGAAGGTAATAGTTCCCCTCACCAGCATGTCAGGAAGATATCAACATGTTCAATAACATGCTCTTCCTTCAGATTCTAAAGAGATATGTCAGTTGCTGTTCCTTCCTATGGGGGCAGACTTAGAATATTCTAAATATTAAGTAAATAAAAATTCTAAAAAGTCAATGCTTTCCTGATATCATGGGTAAGACCATGAGTGGGGGAACTCATTGACTATAACATTAAGTTCTTCTCCAGCCTAACTGTGCCGGGACTGTGGCCTCCAGAGAACCCCAGCAAAGAAGCCAACGACTTCTGCAGAAAAGCAGTGAAAAACTCAACAACAACAAAAAATGAAAGTTGAAAAGCAGCAGAACCAGAACTAGAAAAAAGAGCAGAGGACTGTCTAAATTCTCCACACCTCCCACCTGGGGAAAGGAGCGTGGCAGTGCTGAAGCTGGTGGCTGCTGGCACCACAGCTTCCAGAGACCTCCAGGAAGAAACTGTATATTGTTGTGAGGCTGGCGACTATAGACAATCAGTGAAAGAGGTCGGAATTTCGCTCCACAATCCGCAGGGACCTGGCTGGGTCCGAACACCACAGCTGCCTTGAACCCATCACTTCCAGCATCGAGCGGGAGCAGTGAGCAGCACCCATCAGGACTGTAAGTTAACC
>PVLC010037296.1:0-15331 GCA_004027655.1 Graphiurus murinus | reverse complement strand
CCTGATGATACAGTCGAGATAACACCATAAAGAGCTTTTAGAAGAAGTGTGCGTGTAGGAATATAGGATGGTAAGAACAAGGAGTGATGAAATAGGTCTTAGAAGATGGACATAAAATATTAATACTATGAAAACTTGTAGAACAGTACCAGTTGTGGAACAGCCTATTTTTAAATGAACTTGCTGTCAGAATTCAGGTCTGATGCAAAAATGCACCTAGGTTGGAAAAAAAATTATTTTAACCAGAACTGAAAAGTCTATTTGTCTTCTAGATAATATACATGGTTGTTATCCAAAGACCAAGGACTTATAAAAATAGTCTGATTATGTACTCGAGTGGAGTGTAGAGGAAAAATTGATAAGAAATAACTGTAAATTATTTTAAATGCCTGAATTTCTTTTGCATATTGATTAATTCATATTTTTCTAACAGTTTCCACAGACTATCCCTTTTTTCTAAAAATATTTTGTATAATATACACAGATGAGTTTTTATTTTCTTAAGTGAGCACAGCGGGGAGGAAGTGCTTTAAGACAAGTTGACCCAGAAAATTTGGAAGAATGACCCCTGGTTCCTTGGATAGCAAGTTATCTAAAAGATAAGGAGCTCTGTGTAGGGTTCCTCTGAATCATATTTCCTCATAACATCCAGATGGAAAAACAGAAATAATTTCTGCCTTTTATCTTGCTTCATTTAATGAAAGTCCTCCAAAAAAATAGAAGATACAAATGTTATTCACTATAAAGCTTTTAATGTATTTTAACATTTTTGTATAATGATTTTCTTAGAGTCTTTGGGAAGGCAATATTTTAGTCAAACACAGAAAAATTACCTACAGTCATTACATTGTTAAAAACAAAAGATTTTAGAAAGGAAGATATAAAAACCCTGAAAGATTTAGTTATTTTTATGGTAGATTAAAATATAGTGAATGAATGATCATTGAATGTAATATTAAGTGTATCCTACTAAATAAGTGCATAATTCTCCAAAGGAAACAATTCTGAAAAAAATTTAACCTTAATTAATTTCATGTAGAAGTACTTCTACTATTAATCTAATTTTTATCATTGGTTATTCTTAATGCTGTCTTAAATTTTTCTTATGCTCAGAAAAGCATATGAGATAAATATTGTTGTCTTAAGTTCCTGAATTTAGGGGGGTTTAGAGGAAGTTTTATTCATCAATATATAACAAATAAATGTGGCTACTAGAAAATTTTAAGTCACTTATTTTGAATACATATTATATATATTTCTATTGGGTGGTGCTCCATACAGATTGAACACCATGTGCTCCTGTGGTTTGGATCTAACATGTTTCCAAAGGCTGTATGCTAAAGGCTTGTTAGCCAGCCTGGCATGCTACTGAGTTGTGGTAAAACTTTTGGGAGGTGAGGCTAGTGGAAAGAAGTGAGTTCACTGGATCATACCCCTGGAAAGGATATTGGGACCCTCTTCTTTCTTTCTCTCTCTATCTCTCTCTCTCTCTCTCTCTCTCTCTATATATATATATATATATATATATATATATATATATATATATAGAGAGAGAGAGAGAGAGAGAGAGAGAGATATTATATATATAATCACTCTCTCCTCTCTGCATCCTGAGCACAATGAAGCATGATCACATGCTCCCTGCAGTGACACTCTGTCCACCCCAAACCCAAAGCAATGGGGCCAAGCAACTATGGTCTAAAACCTCTGAAACTACCAGTCAAACTAAATCTTTCCTCCCTTTAAATAGTTTTTCTCAGGTGTTTTGTCACAGCAAAAGAAAGCTGACTAACACACTAACTATGTGAGTTTAGACAAGTTACCAGGCTTCTCATTAACTCTATTTTCTCATATGTAAAATGTAGATTCAATGCACAACCTATATAAAAATATAAAAGTACTTAGAGCAGAGTCTGGCACATCATTAGGACCCTGGTTTAAATGTGTAGTATAAACAGGATAGAGTGCAATAGAGGAAAGGATGCTCCATCTCTAAACTTTATTTCCACATTATTTCCTACATGTCTCTTACTTCTAGAAACAAAATCCATATATAGTAATATAATTCATAGAGCAAGGACTAAAAATTCAAAGAGAAAAATTTCTTCAACGGAGCTTTGTCATTTTAACAGTGGTTTATAGATGTATCCACAGGCTTCCTTGAACATATGGTTTAGAGACACAATGTAAACATGCTATTTTAGTGAGGGGGGCTGTTTCATCACAAAGATATATTGAAATATTTTCTTTCAGGATATTTCTCATGACTAAAGAGAAGACATTTATTATTCATGCTTCCTGACACTACAAAGAGGAATAAATATTTCCAGGAGGTAATCTAGAAATTTGGATCTTCACGATAAACCAAATATTATGTGATTTACCAATCTATGGGGATAATGCAATCAACTACCAAGTATTAGGATTTATTTTCATTGTGTTTGGCAAGAACGGTGTATTTTCTAGCTCATAAAAGGCTCAGCTAAGAGAGCTGTCTTCTGAAAGAAAAAAATGTGCTTCTAAGGTAGTTTATTCTCATATAGAAAACTGAAATGATAGCTTTTTATTTCTTTTAATTTATTTGAACTTTTTTTAGGTGACAGAGACATATGGAAACATAACATTATATAGGCTGCAGCCAGTGGAATATATCGCAAATTTAATTTCCCCCTTATATTTTATCAAAAAATTGATTCAGGTTTGTTCCCTAAATGTATCTTTTCTAAATTTCTGCAAACATTTCCTTCCTTGACTTTTCCTTGGGCTTGGATTATCTTTAGTTATATCAACAAAGCTGTGTATTAGTCAAAGGGCAGTGTCTTTTTTTAGTGTATTTTGTTTATTTGTGAATAAATCATTCTGGGTGACTTTTACAAGGTTTCATCAAAACTTCTGAGTTATCATATGAAATTGAGGATCTCTATTTACATACCTTATTGTAGAAGAATGGATTATGTCAGCAAAAATGGTAGAACAAAAACCTCTAGAAATTTTCTCCTATAGGAAAATGATGAGAAAACCAATTGCAAAAAAATTGCAAGATCTATTACTTTCAGAGCTCTAGAAATTAACCAAAGAAGTGGGACAATTGGCAGGAACTCATTAAAGAAAATTGGCTGAATCTTCATAAGAACACCAAATGTTGTGGCATTTTAACTTGCTATATTCCCAATCTTCTCCTTTCACCTTTATTCCCTTCAAGTTCCACAGTAGCCTTAAAAATTAATAGCCTGAAATCATAGTAAAACCAGTAGCCTGGAAATCACAAGATAGGGGGAAGAAATGGGTTGAGGTTACTTCAAGCTAAATCCCAGAAAATTGCCATTACTTAACATATCTTGCGGCTCCCTGGCTATCTTGAGTTAATGTCACTTGCAACTCATTCAGTGGAGGAAATTTTTTCCTCAAGAGCATTTGGCAAAAACAATAAGAGATGGTTGTTTCACTTTGATAGCAGCCTGCAATGGTGGAGAAAAACAATAGGCTAACCCCAACTCTTAAACCAAAGCTGCTAGATAAGACATCCCATGAAGATATTGAAAAGATCCAGCAACTTCCTGAAAATCTAAAAGGCCACATACATGTGCAAAACTATGCACATGCCTAGGAATAGGTGTATGATCAGGAAAGATCTGAAAAGACCCTTAACTCTCAATTCTGGCTGGCTTTGATGCAGGAAGTAAAGGCTATTTTTAAGAATTTTCAACTGCCTGCCTGAGTGATGAAGGCATGCCCCAAAGTGAAAACAAAGTCCCTCCACAAAGACTAGAGACTGTGTGTGTGTGTGTGTGTGTGTGTGTGTGTGTGTGTGTGTGTTTGTGTGTGTTAAAAGAAAAAGAGAAATAGAAAGAAAGGAAAACTCTGTCCAGATATTAGTTTCCCACTAAACTCACTAAACTAACTAGGCAAAGGCTTCAGTAACTACCCATGGCAAAGGATGTGGACCTTACAGATTTAGTTCAGAAAAGTTACTAAACAGGTAACAATAACAAGAGGGGGAGAGAAAAATGATTTTTAGAGTAGCTACATTAAATTATTCAAGACATTCAGTTTTTACCAAACAAACAAACAAACAAAAAAAGCCACCTAATAATAATTATGACATAAGCATGGTTCAAGGATGAGGAGAGGATGCATAGAAATGGTCCCTGAAGAGCTCAGACACTGGACTTAACAGAGAAATAATTGTATTGTCTCCTTAAATATATAAATAGAAGAAAATCAGGTTTATAAAACTAAAAGAAAGTATGAGAATTATGTCTTACAAAGTACAGACTATAAGCTGAATTTGAAAACAAACCAATTGTGAAAATACAATCTGAGGAAAAGAAAAAAAAGGGGATAAAGAAAAAAATGAATGGAGTCTTAAAGACCCTATAGGACACGAACAAGCAGAGCAAGATGAGAATGATGGGAATTCCAACTGGAAAAGGGAGACTTAGAGGTGCGAAAGGAATATATATTTATAAATACTGGCAAAACTTTCAGAATTTGATTTTAAAAAATCTACACATCCAAGAAGTTCAAGATATTCCAAGCAGGATAAACTCAGAGATCCATGTCTAAACACTATCAGGATCAAGCTGTTCAAAAACAGAGAATTTTTGAAAACAACAAAATAGAAATGATTCATCATATATGAGAGATTTGCATTAGATTAAAAACTTAGAGCTAAGGATGTAGGTCAGTAGTAGAACATATGCTTAGCATGTGTAAGGCTCTGTGTTCAATCCCTAACAAAAAATAATAGTTATTTTTAAATAATAATTTTTAAATAGTTATTTTTAAATAATAATAATTTTTAAATAATCCCTAACAATAAATAAAAGTTATTTTTCCTCAGAAACACTGGAGGCTTCAAAGCAGTGGCTGACAAATTTAAGATGCTGGGGGAGGGGGAATAATATCAACAAGATTTCTCTGTGCAAGAAAATTATCCTCTTAAAAACAAAGGCAAAACTGGCATACTTCCAGATTAAAAAACAAAAAACCAGAGATTTTGTCCCTATCAAACTTTTTATTCAAGAACTACTAAAGGGAATCCTTCAGACTGATATGAAAGGGCACAAAACAGGAACTTTACTACATATGAAGAAATAAGAGTTCTAGTAAAGGCAACTACAAAGATCAATATGAAAGATAGTTTAAATGTATATTTTTGTTTGAAAATCTTATTTTTCTTTTCCAATTTAAAAGACGCTTCTATGAGGAATAATTCTAAATCTGTGTTGACGGGCATAAAATGTATAAAAATGTAATTTTTATTATAATAACATTTCCAGGAAGACCGAAGAAACACAATGATAGAGGAGACAAGTTTTGTGTAAGATTGAAATTAAATTGATTAGTCCAAAATAGATTGTAAGAAATTAAGATGTTAATTTTAATCCTTAGGGAAATCACTGAAAAAACAATGAAAAAATTTTTTTAAAAAATGGACTAGTTCTTTCTACTTACATATCTGGCTCATACAGAGTTTAGAAGTTGTCACTTGACTCTAACAATAAGTACAAAGATGAACAAAATGAAGTCAACAAGTTTTTTAGATCTGTCAATGAAGTGAGGTCAAAGGGCAAAGCAATGCTGTCCCCAGTGTGAGACACAGGCAAACACTGAAAATCACTACTTACCACAGTAGAAACTCTCAAGTAAGAACCTCTATGAGAACCAGCATTGTGGAAAGAAACCCTGAACTGTAATCAATAAATTAATGGAGCTTCTGAAGAAACAAATCTAATAGTTGAAAACTCAAGGGGACCCACTCATAGGAGAATCTTTAGACTTTCATGAGTTTTATTTCCAAGATCTTGACTAGGCTCTCATAGTGAATATTAAAGAAAAGTCCCCTCATGATTCTAGTAGGGGTGAGGGTAAAGGAGCCATTTTGAAATTGGTCAGCCCATTCTGTGCTTAATAAGACATACCCATGAGAAAACTAATTTACCAGCCCCTAAACTATTGGAGTCTTATCAGAGCCTAACAGACATGAGCAAAGGACAATACCCAACTATAACCCAGTCTAGCCTTCCATTCAGCAGAAGGGAAATACCCCACTCCAGCACACTCTACCCATCCTGTCCCACCTACGCAGGCAAGGGCAAGCACTTGTGAAGTTCACAGTTCAAAGAAGCATACTCATTATAAGAATGAGACCTAAGAATCCATCTGTAGAATCCTTATCTTCATCCTACACATTACCACCACATTATTAAGATCCTATTAACCACAGTTATTTTACCTAGTATATCATATCTGGATTTCAAAGAAAAAAAATGAGAAGGTACAGTAAAAGGCAAAAGCACACTTTGAAGATACAGAACAAGCATTAGAATTGGACTTAGATGCAGTAGGCATATATAATTATGAGATCAGGAATTTATATTAATATGCTAAGGCATCTAATTAATAAAGTAGGTAGCATGAAACAGTTAATGTAAGCAGACAGGTAGAAATTTTAAGAATTTGTGTTTTAATGCTAACAATCAATAATACTGGAACATAAATTTAAAATGTTGATGGCTGGTTTGTAGAGTTGACATGACTGAGGAAGGAAACTCTGAGATGAGGACATGTCAATAGAAGCTTCCAAGACAGAAAAGCAAAGGGGGTGGGGGGGACTATAAAAAAGGAGACAGAGGAGGGATGGGATGTACCTCAGTGGGTAAGCACTGGCCTTGCAAGTGCAACATCCTAAGTTCAATCCCCAGCACTAAATAAATAAATAAACCACCATCAACAACAACAAAAAGAGTGTCATCCTGGTGTGGTGTATGTCTATAATCCCAATCCTTGGCAGCCTAAGACAGGAAGTTTTCAGGCTTGCTTGAGGCCAACTTTGACAACTTAGAAAAACCCTATCTCAAAATAAAAAAATAAAATAGTGCTGGGGGTGTATTTCAGAGGTAGGATGCCCCTGGGTTCAATCCCTGGTAACATACATGTACATAAAAAATTCAAAAAACTATAAGAAAATAAAAAGGTGTGAAATAATTATAATACAAGAAGGGGAAGAAAGAGAAAGAATAGAAAGAATATTTGAAACATTAATGACTTAAAAATTTTTTCTCTAAATTAATGTCATCATATTTAGAAAGCTCAGAAAACACCAAGCAAGATAAATGCCCCTAAAATATACTTAAACATATTATATTTAAACTTCAGAAAATCAAATTTAGGGCAAAAATCTTGAGAGAAGCCAAAGTAACAAAATATATTTTCTGCAGGAAAACAAAAATATAAGGGAATAAAATAATCATAATTCCAGAAAGGAAAGAAAGAATAGAAACAAGTATAGGTATTATATCCATCATCTTAGAAAACCAACGAATTTTATACCTAATAAAATTAGTCTTCAAAACAAAGAAGAAATAGAGACTATCTCAAATAAACATAAATTGAGAGAATGTTTTTCCAGTAGGACTGCCTTACAAAACACTGCTAAAAATTTTTCAGCATAAAAGAAAATTATATGTCAGAAACTTGTATCTACATAAAGAAGAGTGTGCACTAAAGCAGAAATTAGAGAAAGTAAAATAGAAAGATACATTTTCCATATTTTTTATTGGCATAGCATAATAGTTTGTTCAAAATGTTAGCAGCAATACTATACTAGGTTATACATACACATATTTATACATATGCACACACATATTCTTATGTATATGTGAAATGAAAGACAGTGATGACACAAAAGATCAGAGGGAAGAGTTAGGAATATTGTACTATTATATGCTCTTGCACTATCCACAAAAAAGTTTGGTGTTATTTGAAACTGGGCTTGGAAACAATATGTTGTTGTAACACACGTATATGGTACCCACTAGGAAACTCACTAAAAATAATTAAAATAAGAAATATAATTGATAACACTGTGGGGGCCCAGAGATGGTGATGCTATGACTCTACTCACCCTGCACAACCGTAGATGTGTGAGCATCTTGTGCAGTTGCAGATGTGCACATAGTCATATAAATAGGACTAAGCAAAATGTAACACACATGCACATGTCACACTGGTGTGGATACACACCATTTTACCTGGATACTTATATAAAGGATGGTTCCATGAATAAACCTGCTGCTGTTTATTCTCCTCCTGATGGCAACTTGGTGTGCTTTTTTCTCTCAGGATCTCATCACCAAAACCTTTCTTGCACCCCCAGATGGCCCCTGACAAGGCCCCAGACAAATGGTG
Organism: Graphiurus murinus; assembly: GCA_004027655.1. Classification (NCBI taxonomy): domain Eukaryota; kingdom Metazoa; phylum Chordata; class Mammalia; order Rodentia; family Gliridae; genus Graphiurus; species Graphiurus murinus. Next base: position 7,138 of record PVLC010037296.1, on the reverse strand, counting down.
TGTAGACAGCAGGATGAGGTGAGTGCCCCCAGAACCCATCCCCTACCCCAGAGGGGCATCCCTTGGAGGAAAAATTCAAGGTGGGGGAGATCTGGTCACTGGCCCTCCTGTGGGTCACAGACTATCTGGCAGTGTGGACCCCACCTGAGGACTGGGATTATGTACATTCCCAGTTGGATGAGGTCCAGCTGGTGCTAGAGGTTCTGGAGTCAAACCTTCCAGTGGTATACTTATAGGCAACAGGATATGTGGCCTGGATGTTTCTGGCATTGTGGCAATGTGCCAGCTGAGACATTCAGGAGCTGATGAAAAAGGTCTGCCAGCTGTGACAGCAGGAAAAAGACTTAAAGCAACATCTAGAGACCACCAAACAAGTCCTGAAAGACCCTAAGGAGTCCACACTGACTTCTCACTCCAGTAGTCCAGTAGTCTCCCTCCAACATGCCCACCCCCTGATAAGGCAGAAGATGGAGACAGAGGAGCCTTTGGGACCTGAGAGAGAGAGAGAGAGAGAGAGAGAGAGAGAGAGAGAGAGAGAGAGAGAGGAGCCATAGGATCCCAGCAATCCAGCTACCACATCACCATGACTCATATGCACATGGAGTTATGTAATTTGGCAGAGCATGGCTGTTGCACCCATGGGGTGGTGGGGCTGATAATACCCAACTGAACTTTAATGAAATGATCCAATTGGCTAGTATAACCATCATGGCCTCCTTGTGGAAGTGGCTTCAGAATGTGTCCGTGACTAATGTGCAATTCAGAAACCAGACTTTGATTAATTGGCTCATGGCTGATGCTTGCACTGTTTGGACAATGCTGGTGAGTTGCCAGAAGCTATAAGTGTACTACTTATTTTGACCTAGTGCAGATTATACATGAGATGGGCATGTGAAAGATGATTCTTGAAGCTCAGTATACTAGCCCAAATGAAGAGCCATGTATGACCTGTGTGAAAAATTGTATCATAGCAGTTGACCCCTGGGGCACTTTTGGTACCATGACCACCCTCCTGGCCCCATATGTTGATCAGCTAATGCATGTAGTGATGGCAGCTGGCAGATGTGGAAATACAACAGCAGAGATGTATTGCCCAAGTGAAAATTATAGTGGTAGGAAAAGGATCTGGCCCCCAAATTGCAGGAGAATAAGGCAGGAGAGGAAGGGCTTGTGAAAGTCAGCCACAGGCATATGTAGTTTGACTCGGTGGCTAGGCTGGCAGAGAAGATAGACCACCAAACCAATGAAGTACTCCTGGTGTTCTGGTGGCAGCTTCAATCAAACCAAAGACACACTCATTTTCCTCCAAAAAAGGCCAAGGTGACAGCTAGAGAGATACCTGTGGCTGACTTCCTTCCAGACTAGGGACTCAGCCAGGGTACCCAGTTGGCAGGAGAACCAGCTGACCTGAGGCTGCATGTGGAATTGATTATTTTATTCGTTCTCCCCACAACATGCAACATGTTCTGACACTAGTTGATGTAGGAACTGAGAGCGCTATTCTCTTTGGCAATCCAGACAATTTTACCAGACCTCAGGCTGCCAGAGAGGGTTATGGAAGCCACATCATTATAGTCCGATGTGCCCCAGTGACTTTAGGAATCAGACATCTGCCTCCTAAGCAATATGACATATATATCCCCCATAGCTGAGTACATCCTAGGGGTAGACGTATTACAGCTATTGCATGTGCAAACAACTATTGGAGAATTCCAGCTATGGGTTATGTGGTAAAGACTATCATTAGAGGATATCCCTGTCATGCTCCTTTACAATTCCCCCAAACCATGAGGATTGTGAATGTATGGTAGTACAAGTTACCAGGGGGGCATGAGGAAATTGGCCAAATTACACTGAAGCTAGAAGAGGCAGATATGATCTGCCTGACTCATAGCTCATTCAACTCTCCCGTGTGACCAGTGTGAAAACCTGACAGTTCCTGATGCGTGATAGTGGACTGTTGTGAGTTAAATAAAGTGACATTGCCCTTGCATGCAGCAGTATCCAACATCTCAGAACTCATGGATCAACTGTCACATGAACTGGGCAGTTTCATTATGTTGTAGACTTGGCAAATGCCTTTTTCTCCATAAACATTACCCTAGAAAGCCAAGAACAATTTGCTTTTACGTGGGAAGGTGGCAATTAATCTTTTTGGTATTGTCCCAGGAATATTTGCATAGTCCTATCTTGTGTCATGGTCTGGTGGCACAGGATTTGTCCTGTTGGCAGAAGCCCAAGACTGTATAGTTGTTCCATCATACTGATGATATTATGCTAACCTTTGATTCTCTTTCAGAACTAGAAGCAGCTACATGAAGTCTCTGAGCTGCTCTCCAGGAATGGGTGTGAGCTATTAACAAAGATGAGGTCCAGGAACCTGAGTATTCTGCCAAATTCTTGGGAGTTGTTTGGTTGGGTAAGACAAAGGTTATAACTGAAGCAGTACTACATAAGATGCAAGTGTATTCTTGACTGGAAATGGTCAGACAGTTACAAACATACCTGGATCTTTGGGGGTTTTAGTAAATATTTATAATCCACTTAGGTATGCTTATGTATCCCTTACACCATCTTGTCATAAAAAGTAACTTGGGATTGTACCCCTCAAATGGAATCTGTTTTTATTACCACCAAGAGGGCAATGGCACAGCACAAATTTTGTGAGTAGTAGACCCTGTCTTTCCTTTTCTATTAATAGTCCTATTGGATGACACAGGATTTGGATGGGGGATGTGACAGTAACACGGTTCTAGGAAGAGCCCAATTGAATTTTGGTCACAATTATGGAAAAGGGAAGAGGCACATTATTCCTTTATTGCAAAACAGCAGCAGTACATGCTGCCCTCTTAGTTTATGAACCCATTACAGGTACTGGGTCAGTGATGGTACAGCCTACCTAACCTAGTAAAAGCTGATTATAATCTTGGACTCATGCCCTCCAGACAGAGGTGGTACAAATGTCCACTCTGACCAGGTGGGGTGCTTTTTTAGAGCAACAGCCACAGTTTTCTAGTAGCCCTTTGTCTGAGCAGGTACATCCTCTGCTGGGGCCAGTACAGGTCCGAGTGACAGCCCCCTCAAAGCCCACAGAAGTGGGAGACACCCCAAGTTCCTATGAGGAAGAGAGAGTCCCTATATCTGCAGAAGTGTGGTATACTGATGGCTCTTGTTGTAGGCAGCCACACACATGGGTGGCTATAGCTTTTCAGCTAATCACAGAGAGTTTTTGTTATGAGACTGGTGCCAGATGCTTTGGCCAATGGCCTGAGCTCCAGGCAGTTTGGTTAGTGCTCATAAAGGAGATCTGGCCTTTATATGTCTGTATAGACAGCTGAGTAGTCTATTGTGGGCTAAACTTGTGGCAATGATGCTGTGGATGCTGTCCCACAAGTTTGGGCTCTGACTACCGCTGGAGCCCTTGCTGGTAGCACTGTTGTTACATAAGAAACTAGGACAGATACGCACCCTCACCATAGGGCTCCTAGCTCAATGGTAGGGATTGCCTCTTACCTGTGCTCAAGCACAAGATGCTGTACAGCAGTGTATTTGGTGTGCAGAACACCACCAGCAGCAACATAGGGTTCCTACAACCCTGGGACAAATTGGTCCAGGCTATTTAGGCCTTATAAGAGGACCCACTTGCAACCTGATGGAACTCACTGTGGTCCACTTAGAGATTGGTATTGACTATCCTTGCCTGTGTGGCTGGAGGACTAGTATTCACCTGTTGAACCCTCTATTGCTGTTGTGATCTTTGGGTCCAATTCAATACTCTCTGGATCAAGTCATGCACCACCACCCTGTAGAGGGTAGGGTGTGAGACCCAGAGGAGGTACAAGCCAGCGATGAGAAAATGACTGCACTCACCCCACGCAGCTGCAGATGTGCATATATCTTCCACAGACACATGTGTGCACATAGTTATGTAAATGTGACTAAGCAAAACGTAACACACATGTGCATGTCACACTAGCTTGGATGTGTACCATTTTGCCCAGAACCCTAAATAAGGGACAGTCTGTGAATAAAGCTGCTGCTGTTCTCCTCTAGGTGGTGACTTCACATCTCTCCTTTTCTCTGAGGAAACCTCCCTGGCAACAACCGCTGGTCCCTGACAGAGCCCAAGACACTGGACTTGGAAACACACATGCTGTAAATATATATGGCACCCATTAAATTAAAATAAGAAATATAATTGATAATACCAAGAAAACATGTCAAATACTCAATTATAAACTACATAAAGCAAAAAAGTATAAGACAAAAATAGAAACAAAGAAAATACAACAAATAGAAAACAATAACAAATATAGCATATATTAGTTCAACTATATCAATAATAATTTTAAAAATCTATGACCTTAATATACCAATTAAAGGTAGAGAATGTCAGATTAGATCACTTATATGTTATCTACAAGAAACTCATGTTAAAATAAAAAATATATATATAGATCAAAGTGAAGAGATGGAGAAAGCCAGGCTTGGTGGTGCATGCCTATAATCCCAGTACTTGGGAAGCTGAGACAGGAGGATCACAGGTTCAAACCCAGCCTCAGCAACTTGCAAGACTCTTAGCAACCAAGAGAGACCTTGCTTCAAAATAAAATGTGAAAAAGGGCTGGGGATGTAGCTCAGATAGAATGCTTCTGGGTTCAATCCTCAGTAACACACACACACACACACATGCACACACACACACACACACGAGAGAGAGAGAGAGAGAGAGAGAGAGAGAGAGAGAGAGAGAGAGAGAGATGCTATATTAGCACTAATCAAAACCTGAGGTAACTATATTAATTTCAAACAGAGGTGCCTAAGAACAGAGTATCAAAATATGTAAGGCAACAGCTGAGAGAATTACAAGGAGAAATAGATGATGCCACCATTACTGGTGGAGACTTTAATGCTATTCTATCAGAAATGGACAGATCCAGAGGGAAGAAAATAACAGTGATATAGTTTAACTTGACAACACCACCAATCAACTGAAAATAATGGACATTTATATACCATTTCAACCAATAACAATAGATTACACATTCTTCTCAGGCTCACATGGATATTCACCAGTATAAATCATATTTTGAGCCATAAAATATGCCTTACCTAATTTAAAAGAATACAAATTTTACCTCAGTTCTCAAATCATGATGGAATTGAAATAGAGATCAATAACAGAAAGCTAGCTAGAAAATCCCCAAACACATGTATATTAACACATATATTTCTAAAGAACAAATGAATTAAATTGAAATCATCTCAAGACAAATTTTAAAAATATCTTGAGCTAAATGAAAATAAAAGTATAATTTATCAAAATTTGTGGAATGTAGCTGTACTTAGACATTTGTAGCATTGCCATGTATATATCAGAAAGAAAAATGGCAGAGAACCTAGAAAAAGAAGAGCAATTTATGTCCAAAGTAATCAGTAAGAAAAAATAAATAATAAATATTAGAGTAGAAATAATGAAATTGAAAACAGGAATAGAGATACAGTACAAAAAATCAACAAAACCAAAACCTGTTTGTTTGAAAAGATCAAGCCAAGTTAATTATGAAAAAATATAGAGTAGACACAAATTCTTAAAATCAAAACTGAAAAGTGATCACCACAGATCTCATGGACATTAAAAGATTAATAAAGACCTGGCATGGTGGTGCACACCTGTAATCCCAGTACTTGGGAAGCTGAGACAGGAGGATTCAGGTTCAAGGCCAGTCTTAGCCACATAGTGAGACCTTCAGAAACTTAGTGAGAACCTGTTTCACAATAAAAAATAAAAAGGCTAAAAGGGCTGGTGGTATAGATTGAATCTAGAATGTCTCCAGGGTTCAAATCCCAGTACCAAAACCACAAGGACAATAAAGAAAAATTATGAACTGTATGTTCACAGTCTTGATAAACTATATAAAATAGACTAATTCTTTGAAAGACACAATCTGCTAAAACTCACACAAAAAGACTTTGAAGTAAGTCTATCTGTATAAAAGAAACTGAATCAATAATGAATACACTTCCAAACCAGAAAATGCCAAACCTGGATGAGGTCACTGGTAAATTCTAACAAATACTTAAGGAAGATATTATAAAATAGTCTATTATGATTCTTCCAGAGGATATAAACAAAGGGAATACTTTCTAACTCATTCTGAGATCAGAATTACCCCAGTGTCAAAACTAGGAAAAGATATTATAAGAAAACTATAGACCAATATCTCTCATTGATATAAATATAAGAATCCTCAAAAATATTATCAAATCAAATCCAACGGTGTATAAAAAGACTGATATGCCATGAACGGTGTGTTTTAAACAATTACTAATGAAAGGATGGTTTGAAATTAGAAAATCAAATGATGTAGTGCATCACATCAACAGGCTAAAGAAGAAATATCACATAATCATATCAGTACATGAGGATGAAGTACTTGACAAAGTCCAACATCCATTGGATACCAATTTTAAAAAAGTCTATCATAAAATTAAGAATGGAAGGAAATTTCCTCAACATAATAAAGAATTTTTCCGCTAGACCAGGAACAAGGTTAGGATGTCCTCTTTCACAACTTATTTTAAGTACTATATTGGAAGGCACACCTCATACAGTAAGACAAGAAAATGAAATAAAATTTATTATTATTGAAGGTGAAAACAAAACTGTCTTTGTTTATAGATGACAAGATTGCTTATGTAGAAAATCTGAAAAAATCAACCCAACATCCCTGAATTTTGTAAGGAGGTATCACAATACCTGACTTCAAACTTTACTACAAAGCCACAGTAATAAAAACAGCATGGTACTGGCACAGAAACAGACACATAGACCAATGGAGCAGAATAGAAGATCCAGAAACAGACCCACGTGCTTACAGTCAACTGATTTTTGACAAAGGAGCCAAAAACATACACTGGAAAAAAGATAGCCTCTTCAACAAATGGTGTTGGCAAAACTGGTTAACCATATGCAGGAAAATGGAAATAAACCCCACTTTCTCACCCTGCACAAGAGTCAATTCCAGGTGGATCAGAGACCTGGAAGTCAGGCCAGAGACCTTGCAGCTACTTGAAGAGGGCATAGGACCAACACTTCAACACATAGGCACAGGTCAAAACTTTCTCAACAGGACCT
>PVLC010037295.1:0-15309 GCA_004027655.1 Graphiurus murinus | reverse complement strand
CGCACGCTTGTAATCCCAGCATTCGGGAGGCTGAGACCGGAGGATCCGGGTTCGCGGCCAGCCTCAGCTACCTAGTGAGGCACTCCGCAACTTAGTGAGACTCGGTTTCAAAATAAAGAATAAAAAATGGGGCTGGGGGTATAGCTCGGAGGTAGAATGCCCCTGAGTTCAATCCCCAGTACCGCCAAAAAAAAAAACCCAAAAAAATAAATAAAAAAATAAATAGGGCTGAAAGTGTAGCTCTGAGGTAAATGCCCCCGATTTCAATTCCTAGAACTACACACACATTTTTTAAAAAAATTTTCAAAACACTAATTTGCCAAGGCTGCCCTCAAACCTATGATCCTTATCTTCCCAAATGCTGGGATTATAGATATGTGCTACCATGTCCAGTCCTTTTTGTTTTTTGTGAGACAGGGTCTTGCTAAGTTGCCCAGGCTGGCCTTGAAGTTGTGATCCCCCTGCGTTGGCCTCTAGAGTAGCTAGGATTACAGATGTGTGCCACTGCACCCAACATCTTTGGTCTTTATTATTTTGTTGTGGTACTGGGGATAGAACCCAGAGGCATTCTACCTTTGAGCTACACACCCAGCCCAATTTTATTTCTTATTGGGAAACAGGGTCTTGCTAGGTTGATAACAGTCTTACTACTTGCTGAGGCTGTCCTCGAACCTGTGATCCTCCTGTCTCAGCCTCCCAAGTTGTGGTACTAGGGATTGAACCCATGGGCCTTATACCTCTGAACCACTCTCCCAGCCCTATTTTATTTTTCATTTCAAAACAGTCTTGCTAGGTTTCTGAGAGTCTCTTTGCTGAGGTTGTCTTCAAACCAGCTATCATCCTGTCTCAGCCTCCTAAGTACTGGGATTATAGGTATGCATCACCATACTCGACATTTGGTCTTCATTTTTAAGAGACATCCCTTTTCTACCCTGCGGTGTAGAACCTTATCTTTCAGTGTAAAACATTCATAGAAAATAAAAATGGTACGGGGCATGGTGGCTCATGCCTGAGTTCAATCTCCAGCACCAATAACAAACAAGCAAACAAACTATAATCTCAGTAATTGGGAGGCTGAGACAGGAGGATACACAGTTCAAGGCAAGCCTCAGCAACTTCATGAGACCATCTGTAACTTAGTGAGAGGCCCTGTTTCAAAATAAAAAAAAATAAGCTGGGCATGGTGGTACATGCCTGTTATCCAGTACTTGGGAGGCTGAAACAGGAGGACTGCAGGTTTAAGGACAGATCAGCAACCTAGTGAGACCCTGTTTCCAAAGAAAAAAAATAAAAATAAAAAGGGCTGGGGGTGTAGCTTAGAGGTAGAATGCCCCTGGGTTCAATTCTCAGCACCACAAAAAAAAAAAAAAAAAAAAAAAAAAAAAAAAAAAAAAAAAAAAAAAAAAAAAAAAAAAAAAAAAAAAAAAAAAGTAAAAAGAGAGAGAAAGAAGAAAACTGGTGCTGAATAAGTTCATAATAAATTTTATAAGAAGGCTGTGATTTTTCAGTTTTGGAATAGTGGTCAGAAAAAAATAAAATGACAAGAACACATACAAAAATATTGAAATTATTAATTGAACTATGAATTCTTAGCAGAGAAATGGACTTCTGAAGTATTCAAATCTACCTCTCTGTCTGAAAGCAGAGTCACTCTAGAATATCTCAAATGTTTAACCAGTATCTTCAGATCGTTCCCATGTTTGATGCACTTCATTTCAATAAAAGAACATAAACCACTTTTAATCATTTAAAACAAAAGAAGGAAGAGAATATAGGGGATTAAAGTCACATCCTTGAAGTAGCTTTGCAATATGCAGGAGAGTAAAAAAATATATTCTGTGGATTTGCATTATTTAAGTATGAAGTTACCATCCTCTTCCTCTATAAAATCAGCAAGCTGTATTCATTCAAGTACATTAACTTCATTGTGTTTTATATAGTTTTATACTTAAGATGAAGCTAAAACAGGAAAAAAAAGATATCAACCAGCATAGAGCTGTTCATATATATAAAAAAAAAAAACCTTAAAAATATCAATTATTGTGAAATACAATCAGGTGAAAATCAATCCTGGATTAACACAACAAATTTGTAATTACATAAATAAGCTCTATTCTTTACTAAAAATTTCCACTATCAGAAGAGCCTGGAAGAGAGATATAAAACTGGAACAAGAAGTAAATGTGATTGCTCGGTTCATCACAGAAGGTTGACTAGTCCAATTGCACATGAGTCTCTGGTTCTCAGCGGAGTGTGACCAGTTCTTCTGAAGAGGTAGGGTGGATGGCCACGGTATTATCGAAGTCTGCCTTTGTTGCTCCCATTTTTACTGCGACAGCAAAACCCTGCAGCATTTCGTCACACCCTATCCCCTGCATATGGATTCCAACCACCTGGGAACAAGAGAAGGTCATTGTTTATTAGATACCCAGTCATAAAGAACTACAACACTAAAAAACCCTAGAGTTGGGCGTGGTGGCTCATACCTGTAATCCTAGTACTTGGGAAAGGCAGAGACAGGAGGTTCGAGGACAGCCTCAGCAAGTAGTGAGACTCTCATCAACCTAGTGAGACCCTTTTCCAAATAAGAAATAAAATCAGGCTGGGTGTGTAGCTCAAAGGTTGAATGCCTCTGGGTTCAATCCTCAGTACCACCAAATAACCAAAAACCCTAGAGCTGGGCATGGTGGCACACATTTGAAATTCTAGTACTTGGGAGGCTGAGATAGAAGGATTACAAGGTTCATAACCAGCCTCAGCTACTTAGTGAAGGCCTATTTCAAAAATACAGAATAAGCCAGGCGTGGTAGCACATGCTTGTAATCCCAGCATTTGGGAGGCTGAGACAGGAGGATCTGGGTTCATGGCCAGCCTCAGCTACCTAGTGAGGCACTCCGCAACTTAGTGAGAACCTGTTTCAAAATAAAGAATAAAAAAAATAGGGCTGGTGGTATAGCTCAGAGGTATAATGCCCCTGAGTTCAATCCCCAGTACTGCGAAAGAAAGAAAGAAAGAAAGAGAGAGAGAGAGAGAGAGAGAGAGAGAAAGAAAGAAAGAAAGAAAGAAAGAAAGAAAGAAAGAAAGAAAGAAAGAAAGAAAAAAATAGGGATGGGGATATAGCTCAGAGGTCTAATGACCCTGGGTTCATTCTCCAGTACCAAAAGAAAAAAAAAAGAAGAAAAAGAAAACAAAAAACCCTAGAGGCCAGGCATGGTGGCACATGCTTGTAATCCCAGTATTTGAGAGGATGAATCAGCAGGATAGCAGGTTTGTGGCCAGCCTCAGCAACTTAGTGAGGCCCTCCACAATTTAGTGAGACCCAGTTTCAAAAAAAAAAAGACATGGTAGTGCACACTTGTAATTCCAGTACTTGAAAGGCTGAGACAGGAGGATCACAGGTTTGTGGCCAGACTCAGCTACTTAGTGATGCCCTCCACAACTTAGTGAGACCCTGTTCCAAAGTAAAAAATAAAATAGGGCTGGGGATGTAGCTCAGCGGTAGAATGCCCCTGGGTTAAATCCCGAGCAGCCCTCCAATAAAGAAAATAATCAATAAACCTCTTCACTGTTGTGGGTTTTTTTGTTTTTTGTTTTGTACTATGGAATGAACCTGGGGGCTACACCCCTAAGCTACACCCCTAGTCCTATTTACTTTTTATTTTGAAACAGGGTCTCACTGGGTCGCTGAGGGGCTAAGTTGTTGAAGTTGTTGAGGCTGGCCTTGAACCTGTGATCCTCCTGTCTCAGTCTCCCAAGTATTGGGACTATAGGCATGCATCACCATGCTCAGCTCTACTATGTTGTTTCTATTTATGTTACATTAAACTCTTACATTTACCAGTATTCCTGAGTTTCTGATCTATTCTGGCCTACTGGTCAATATTGGCTAACTCTTGGTGGCTTTTAAACCTTCCCCTTTGTTTTTTTAAAATAGAGTAGAACCTTTTTTCTAAGTAAAATATTATTTAAAAACCCCACACAAGCCAGGCGTGGTGGCACACACTTGTAATCCCAGTATTTGAGAGGCTGAGACAGGAGGATCATAGGTTTGCAGTCAGCCTCAGCTACTTGGTGAGGCCCTCTGCAACTTAATAAGACCCTGTTTCAAAATAAAGAATAAAAAATATGGCTGGGGGTGTAGCTTAGAGATAGAGTGCTCCTGGGTTCAAACCCCAGTAAAAAACACACACACACACACACACACACACACACACACACCTAGAGAGCCAGGTGCAGTGGCACACACCTGTAATCCTAGAACTTGGGAGGCTGAAAAAGGAGGATCGCAGGTTTAAGGACAGCCTGAGCAAGTAGTAAGACTCTCATCAACCTAGCAAGATCCTGTTTCAAAATAAAAATAAAATGGGGCTGGGAGTAGCTCGGAGGTAGAATGCCCCTGGGTTAAATCCCCAGTAACACACACACACACACACACAGACACAGAGCATCTATCAGACAGATAAAGTAGGGCTGCCCAGTTGAATACCAGCATCCTGTCAACTCTGCAACTTTTCAGCCCCTGGACTTTTCCATACCTTTTCCTCTTTGTTGGCACAAACCATTTTCATCACACATTTTGTTTTCCTTGTGGTCACTGCGTGATACATTGGGGTAAAGGTGGTTGAATAAATCTTCACATTGTCTTTTCCGTATTTATTAACAGCCTCATCTATAATGCACATTTAAAAAAGCATCTATCAAAAAGAAACCTGAACAATTACATTGAGCTATCAAAGATGGCCAGAAATACATAACTGGAATCCAACAATACCAAAATAAAGGACATTTTGCAAAATGAACAGAGATGACATTTAAGATAAGAGAAAGGCTGGAGAATTTTGTCTCTAGATTAAAGAAGATCTAGAGACTACATGTAATTACATTATCATGAGCTAAATTCTGTACTTGGAAGAAATGTTAAAAATGACATTGAGTCGGGCGTGGTGGCCACACACTTATAATTCTAATACGTGGGAGGCTGAGACAGGATGATAGGTTCACAGCCGGCCTCAGCTACTTAGGCCCTCTGCAACTTAATGACACCCTGTTTCAAAATAAAGAGTTAAAAAATAGGGTATAGCTCGGAGGCAGAATGCACCTGGGTTCAATCTCCAGTATATAACAACAAAAAAGACATTGAGATAACTGGCAAAATTTGCATAAGCTCTAAAGTTTAGATATTATTGTACCAATTTAAGTTTTTTCATTTTGAAAACTATATTGTGTTGATATAAGGAAACAGCCTTGTTCCTTTTTTTTTGTGTGTGGTGCTGGGGATTAAACCCAAGGGCATAATATTTCTGAGCTATAACCCCCAGTCCTATTTTACTTTTTATTTTGAATCATGGTCTTGCTAAGTTACTAAGAGTCTTGCTACACTGCTGAGGCTGGCCTAGAACCTGTGATCCTCCTGTCTCAGCCTCCAAAGTACTAGCATTACAGGCTTGCGCCACCATACCTGGTTAACAGTCTTGTTCTTAATAAATAGATATTGGAGAGTGTAGAGTAAGAAAATAATATAGCAAAATTATTAAAAATAAGATGGGTGTGGTGGTACATGCCTGTAATCCCAGTACTTGAGAAGTTGAAACAGGAGGATCTCAGGTTTCAGGCCAGTCTCAGCAACTTAGTGAGACCCTGTCCCAAAATAAAAAATAAAATTGGGCTGGGGGTTTAGCTCAGAGGTAGACTGCCTTAGTGTTCAATCCCCAGCACCACACACACACACATTATTAAAAATATATAGGAGGAAGCCAGGCATGGTGGCGCACGCTTGTGATCCCAGCATTCGGGAGGCTGAGACAGGAGGATTCGAGTTCGCGGCCAGCCTCAGCTACCTAGTGAGGCATTCCGCAACTTAGTGACCCTGTTTCAAAATAAAGAATAAAAAATAGGGGTGGGGGTAGAGCTCGGAGGTAGAATGCCTCTGAGTTCAATCCCCAGTACTGGGAAAAAATATATATATATATATACACACACACACACACACACACACATATATATAGGCGGGCCAGGCGTGGTGGCGCAACTTAGATCATTTCCAAATAAAATAAAATAGTGCTGGGGTATAGCTCAGAGGTAGAATGCAGGGTTAAATCCATAGTACAAAAAAAAAAAAAGATATATAAGAGTCCTTCAAACTTGTATGTATATTTGAAATTACTTAGTCAGTAGTGGTGGCATACACACCTATAATTCCAGTACTTGGGAGGCTGGGACAGTAGAATTGCAAATTCAAATCTAGCCTGGGAAACTTAGCAAGACTCTGTCTTAAACTAAAAAATAAAAAGGTCTGGAGATGTAGCTCAATGGTAGAGTGTCCCTGGGTTTAATCTCCAGAACCACAAAAAGAGAAAAAAAAACGAAATTACTTTAAACAATAAGGTTTTTTTAAAAATCAGAGAAGCTGGGTGTGGTGGCACATGCTTGTAATCCTAGCACTTGGGAGGCTGAAACAGGAGGATTGCAGGTTCAAAGTCAGCCTCAGCAACTTACCGAGGTTCTCAGCAACCTAATGAGACCCTGTTTCCAAATGAGAAATAAAATGGGACAGGGGGTATAGCTCAGAGGTAGATGGCCTCTGAGTTCAATCCCCAATACCAAAAAAAAAAAATCAGGAAGATAAACCAGGTGTGGTGGTGCGCACCTGTAATCCCAGTACTTGGGAGGCTGAGATAGAAGGATCTCAGGTTCTCAGGTTCTCTGCCAGCCTCAGCAATTTAGGGAGGACATCTGCAACTTAGTGAAACTCTGTTTCAAAATAAAAGAATGAAATAGGACTGGAAGCTGGGCGTGGTGGCCCACCTTTGTAATCCCAGTACTTGGGAGGCTGAGATAGGAGGATTTGGGTTTTCAGCCAGCCTCAGCTACTTAGTGAGGCCCTCTGCAACTTAGTGAGACCCTGTTTCAAAATAAAGAATAGAAAATAGGACTGGGGAGGGAGGTAGCTAAGAGGAAGAAATCCCCTGGGTTTAATCCCCAGGAGGTGTAGCTTGGAGGTAGAATGCCCCTGGGTTCTATCCCCAGTACTGAAAGAAAAAAAAAAAAAAATTCCAACCAGAGATAGAAACAGTGTAGTATGTGGGAAAAGGAAACTATATCCTCAAAGTATTAGTAGCTGGGAAATGAATTGAATTAGAACTGTGACTAGAAACTAAACATGAAGGAGTGTAATATGGGGGCTGAGACAAATTTAGTGGGCTAACAAAGACCCAGTTTAAAGAAAACCATAATGACCTTCGTTTTTCAATACCTACCTTCTGTGAGTCCCACTGTCCCAATAGGTGGATGGCTGAAGACCACAGTGGGGATGTTGTCATAATCTAATTTGGAATCTTCTTTGCATTCAAAAAGTCTATGGGCAAGTTTTCGGCCGGCAGCTATTGCAACTACAAAGATATTTTAAAACCAGTGTTTATCTTACTGTTCATTTTAACACAGCAGAATTGTTTTACTAACCATTTATCCATCTAGTATAACAAACTGGTTTTGACAAAATTTTATGCCAATGCTCATTATATAGTACCTAGGTCAATATAATGAAAACACATCAATGTCTTAATGAACAACTTAAATCTATTAGCTTATGTGAATTCTATACTCTATAACCATATATATATATATATATATATATATATATATATTTTTTTTTTTTTTTTTTTTTTTTTTTTTTTTTTTTGCAGTACTAGGGATTGAACTCAGGGGCGTTCTACCTCCGAGCTACACCCCCAGCCCTATTTTTTATTCTTTATTTTGAAACCGAGTCTCACTAAGTTGCGGAATGCCTCACTAGGTAGCTGAGGCCGGCCGCGAACCCGGATCCTCCGGTCTCAGCCTCCCGAATGCTGGGATTACAAGCGTGCGCCACCACGCCCGGCTAACCATATATATTTAACAGTGAGAATATATATATTTTTTTTTGGTGGTACTAGAGATTGAATCTAGTGACTTTCTACCTCTGAGCTATATTCCTAGTCTTTTTTGTTTGGTTTTGAAACACACGGTCTTACTAGGTTGCTGAGAATCTCACTAAGTTGTTGCCAAGGCTGGTATTGAACCTGCAATCCTTCTGTCTCAGCCTCCCAAGAACTTACAGGCATGTCTCACCACTCCTGGTAAGTTTTGTTTTGTTTTTTGGCACTGAGGATTGAACTCAGTGGCATTCTACCTCTGAGCTACAGCCCCAGTCCAATTTTATTTATTTGGAAACAGGATCTCACTAAACTATGGAAGACCTTGCTAAGCTGCTGAGGCTGGCTTTGAACCTATGATTCTCCTGTCTCAGCCTCTCAAGTATTCGGATTACAAGCATGTGCCACCACACCCAGCTCCTGGTTAGATTTTTTAACTTAAAAGTTAATTCTTTTTTTTTTTTTTTTTTTTTGTGGTACTGGGGATTGACTCAGTGGCACTCTCCTCCGAGCTATACCCCCAGCCCTATTTTTTATTCTTTATTTTGAAACAGGGTCTCACTAAGTTTCGAACCTGGATCCTCCAGTCTCAGTCTCCTAAATGCTGGGATTACAAGTGTGCGCCACCATGCCCAGCTAAAAGTTAATTCTTAAACTGGGTGTGCACGCTTGTAATCCCAGCACTTGGAAGGCTGAGACAGGAGGATCGGTTCATGGCCAGCATCAGCAACTTAGGCCATCTGCAACTTTGTGAGACCCTGTTTCTTTTCTTTTTTTTTTGCGGTACTGGGGATTGAACTCAGGGGCATTCTACCTCCGAGCTACACCCCCAGCCCTTTTTTTTATTCTTTATTTTGAAACCGAGTCTCACTGAGTTGCGGAGTGCCTCACTAGGTAGCTGAGGCTGGCCGCGAACCCGGATCCTCCGGTCTCAGCCTCCCGAATGCTGGGATTACAAGCGTGCGCCACCACGCCCAGCTTGTGAGACCCTGTTTCAAAATAAAGAATAAGATAGGACTGGAGGTGTAGCTCGGAAGAAGAATGCCCCTGGATTCCATCCCTAGTACCACACACACAAAAAAAGTTTATTCTTGCTGGGTGCACTGACACACTCCTATAATGCCAGTTGCTCTGGAGGCTGAGATAAGAGGATCACAAGTTCAAGGACAACCTGGGCAATTTAGCCAGATCCTTTCTCAAAATAAAGTCTAAAAATGGGCTGGGGATGTAGCTCAGTGGTAGAGTGCTTGTCTAGCATGTATGAGGCCCTGGGTTCAATCCCTAGAACTGCAAAAAAAAAGAAAAAAAAAAAAAAAAACTGCAAAAAAAGAAAAACATCTCCTTAGTCTGATTCCTAACAGTCTTTTTTTTTTTTTTAAAAAAGGCCTGAGTTCAGTAAAAACGTTATTAATTTTAAATTGATAGTATTCTACCCCAAATAAGATACCAATAGGATACATAGAAATTTTCACTTTGACATAATGTTCCGTGTTTAGATTATGCTATAAAGTTTCTGAAACTTGAGTGGTTATTTTGCTTTTCTTTATTGGTACTCAGGACTGAACCCAGGGGCAGTTTACCTCTGAGTTACACTCTCAGCCCTATTTTATTTTTATTCTGAAACAGGGTCTAATGGGGTTGCTTGAGTCTTACTACTTGTTGAGGGTGTCCTTGAACTTGTGATCTTCCTGTCTCAACCTCCCAAGTACTGAGTCCACAGGTCTGTGCCACCACACCAGGCTATTATTTTTGCTTTTGTCAAAACAACTTCGTAGTCAGGCATGGTGGCGCATGCTTGTAATTCCAGTACTTGGGAAGCTGAGACAGGAGGATCACGAGTTTGTGGCCAGCATCAGCTACTTAGTGAGGCCCTCTGCAACTTAGTGACATCCTGTTTCAAAATAGAACATAAAATAGGGCTTGGGGTGTAGCTTGGAGGAAGGATGCCCCCAAGTTCAATCCTCAGCAACACACACACACACACACACACACACACACACTTCCTGCTGGGTGTAGTGGCTCAAGCCTATAATCCCAGTACTTGAGAGGCAGAAACAGGAGGATCACAGGTTCGAAGCCTGTCTCAACAATTATACAAGGCTCTCAGCAATTTAGTGAGACCTAGTTTCCAAATAAAAAATAAAATAGGGCTTAGGATGTAGCTCAGAGGTAGAATGCCCTGGGTTCAATCCCCAGCACCACATACGCACAACAACTTCCTGTCAAAGGACACAAAATTAGTCAGGGCCTGGGGTGCATCTCAGTGTTACACTTGCCTAGCATGTGGAAAGCCCTGACTTTGATCCCCAGCACAACAAATTCAGTTAGGACAAATAGGCTCTACTGTATAACATGGTGACTAATGTTAATATCACTGTGTTGTATACTTGAAATTTGCTAAGAGAGTAGACTTAAGTGTTCTCAGTGGAGCGTGGTGGCACATACCTGTAATCCCAGTACGTGGGAGGCTGCAACAGAAGGATCAAAGGTTCGAGGTCAGCCTCGATAACTTAGTAAGACCCTCACAATTTAGGGAGACCTTTATAAATTAGCAAGACCCTGTCTCAAAGTGAAAATATAATAATAAAATAAAAATAATAGGGCTGGAGGTATAGCTCGGAGATAGAATACCCTGGGTTCAATCCCCAGTACTATACACACAAACAAAATAAATAAATTAATTAAAGTGTTCTCACAAAAGGGGAAAAATTTAATGTTAGGTAATGTGAGGTTAATTAGCTTCACTTAGCCCTCCACAATGTATAAAATTTTCAAAACATCATGTTGTACATGATAAATACATATTTATAATTTTCACTTAATTAAAAAAAAAAAATTAGAGCCAGGTGTGATGGCGCATGCTTGTAATCCCAGCATTTGGGAGGCTGAGACTGGAGGATCTGGGTTCATGCCAGCCTCAGTTACCTAGTGAGGCCCTCTGCAACTTAGTGAGACCCTGTTTCAAAATAAAGAATAAAAAATAGGGCTGGGGGCGTAGCCCAGAGGTAGAATGCCCCTGAGTTCAATCCCCAGTACCGCAAAAAAAAAAAAAAAAAAATTAGTAGCTGAGTGAGGTGGCACACACCTGTAAATCTAAGCTACTCAGGAAGGAGGCTGAAGATTGTAACCTGGGCAACATAGTGAGACCATGTTCCAAAAGCCAAACCAAAAAAGGAGAATTTCCTAAAGGAGTTAAAAGGTATACAATAGGTAGCTTTCCATCCCAAGGTAAAAACTGGGGACTTTTTAGAAAATCTGATGAAATCTCAGAGGGATGGACTGAAAGCAGAAGGAATGATTTTCACTAATGGACAGAAGCGGAACAAAGAAATTGCAATGTGCTCCCACACGGGGAAGCGGCTGAGTTCAGGGCAAGAGAGGGAAGGGGACCACTACTGGTTGCATGAAGACCAAGTATTCACACAAAAATGCTGATCTATTTCTTCCAAAGCCACTTCCACAGTCGGCCCACACGGCTGAGACTTACTGCAGAGCTCTTCAGGTGACCACATCATCTATGTGAAAACTTTACTTTGCTAAGCATTTTGTTGTCTTTTAAGGAAAAATTAATATTCAGAAAATGTCAGCTATCCAACTAACATCAGTATATTTTTATCATGGGGAAGGAATAGTAGGGATTGAACTGAGAGGCACACAACAATTAGGTGTGCTCAAGCTACCCTCCCACAGCCCTTTTTATTTTGAAAAAAGGTCTGGCTAAGTTGCTGAGGTTGGCCTTGAACTTGTGATCCTCCTGTTTCTGCCTCCCAGGTATCAAGATTACAGGCCCATTTTTACTTTTTTTGTGTGTGTGTGTGTGGTCCTAGGGATTGAACCCAGGGGCATTTTACCTCCAAGAGACACCTCCACCCCTCCTTTACTTATTTTGAAACAGAGTCTCACTAAGTTGCTGAGGGCCTCCCTAAATAGCTGAGACCATTCTTGAATCTGTAATCCTCCTGTCTCAATCTCTCAAGAGTGGGGATCACAGGTATGCGGCTACCACGCCCAACCATTTTTATCATTTTGACATGAAGACACTCATTCTTTCAACTTTAATGAAGTGGATTTGACTGTGAAAAGCTGGACAATTTTATGTAGCACCCAGGGCCTCCCCTCCCAAGAAAGGAAGAAGCATTACCTGGGGTAAGAAGAGCTTTTCCACATACGTCTCCAACTGCGTAGACACCTTTGACATTGGTATTCTGGAATTCGTCTACCATAATATGGCCTTTCTCATCAGTTTGAATGCCCTAAAATTATGAAGGGGTATCACACAAATACTGGCCCATTTATTAAAAATGGCAGAACAAACTTCTAGATCTGCCTTGTCACACATCAGCAGCCCTTCACCCAAACATCCAAGAGGACTTAACACAACATGAAGACTTAACATGAAAAACTCCTAACATTGGCTAGTTTTGTATGTTTTGCTTAATAGAACAAGTGGAATGTTTCAGCCAATTTTGTTTTAACAGGATTTGTCACTGCAACATACAATTCAACTGGCAAAGGGAACATGAAAAGGAAGGGTTCGATGATTAGATATGCTCCTTGCTAACCCAGCAGGGTCCATGGAGGACAGAGCACCTCAGCTGCGTCCACTCAGTGTTCTTCCAGAGGCGGGCTAACGTGCACCTTCTAGGGACACAGGATGAAGCAGACACCAAAAGCACATTCCTTTGAAGTTTACCATTTTATTTTTAAAAACCCAAGCAAATTTTGCATTCTACTCTAAAATATACTTGTTTTACATTTCCCATAATCAAAATTTTTTCCTCTATGCTGAGTCATAGAGGAAAAAATTTGGGGGGTGTAGCTTGGAGGTATAATACCCCTGGGTTCAATTCCCAGTACTGCCAAAAAAAAAAAGAGAAAAAAGTAGAGGTAGGAAAAGTAGGAAGTATAGTGGGTTATATAGAGCAGCATAGCAGTTAAGAGTACAAGCCTTCAGGGATGAGGGTGTAGCTTAGTGACAGAGAATGTGCTTAGCCAAACAAGAGGCCCTGGATTCGATTCCCAGCACAACCTAAAAAAAAAAAAAGTACTATCTTTGGAGCCAGACAGACTGGAGTTTACCATTTATTTACCCAGCGCTGCCATTTATTAGCTAGGAGACTGTCTAACCACCTATTTATCACAGATATTTGAACTTCTATTTCAAATGAGGGTTTAACCTCATCACTGGAAATACAGTGGTTAGATATCCCTCTTATTCCATAGAATTTACAGTGTGGTTAATTATCTATCATCCTATGTCCCTGGTTTCCTCATCCTCACTCCTAAAATTGTTATTAACAAAATCAAATTGGATTTGTAACACATCAACAAGACCTAACAAATAACAGTCATTCAATATATGTGTGTGTGTGTGTGTGTGTGTGTGCGTGCGTGTGTGTGCGCGCGCGCGAGCGCTCCCATGTGCATAGTACTGGGGATTGAACCCAGAGGCATCTATCTCTGAGTTAAACCCTCAGCCCCTTTAATTTTTTAAATTTGGAAACAGGATTTTCCTAGATTGCTAAGAGCTTTGCTAAATTGCTCAGGCTGTCCTCAAACCTGTGATCCTCTGGTCTCAGCCCCGCTAAATTTTACTTTGAATGCACTTTCTCTCTCTCTCTCTTTTTTTTTTTTTTGTGGTACTGGGGATTGAATCCTGGGCATTCTAACTATGAGCTACTCCCCCAGCCCAGCCCTATTTTTTATTCTTTATTTTGAAACACGGTCTCACTAAGATGCCGAGGGCCTCACTCAGTAGCTGAGGCTGGCCATGAACCTCGGACCCTCCTGTCTCAGCCTTGGTCCCAAGTACTGGGATTACAAGCACTACCATATGCCCAGCTAAACTTTCTCATTTATTCTTCTCTAATGTATATGAAGCAGTTAAAACTTAGAAAAATCAAGCTGTTTGCTCAAGGCCATGCAACTGGTAAGTAATAGAAATAAGGTTCAAATTTGGGCCAAACTTTGTGAATCATATTCCACGTCACTTCAAAATTTAAAAGGACAAAGAAGAGTGATTTCTGAGCATATAGCACCAGCAAAGTCCAGAGATACAGATTCACATCTTTTCCCATTACAGAGAACCATAATGTCCAGAACGAGGCGCACACTCAGCAATCTGGATTAGATCGTGCAGAAAACGCAGAATCAGTATAAAAAGAGACATACACATGGCAACACAGAAATCTGCAAGAAGGAAGCTGCTTGACGGTATAAATTAGAATTCCTCTAATCAAGGATCTAATCCAGGGTGATGCTGTTGCACTGGGAAAATATTTCAAAAGAAGAAGAAATGGGATTTGATGATAAACTAGATACATGAAATAAAAGGAATCCACTAAGTTTTGGGTGGCTGGGCTGGAGGTTAGGGAATCACCGAGCTATGAACCCTTTTTTTTGTGGTACTGGTGATTGAACTTAGGCGCATTCTGCCTCTGAGCTACACCCTTAGCCCTATTTTATTTTTTATATTGAAACAGTGTCTCATTAAGTTGCAAAGAGCCTTGCTAAGTTGCATGTGTCACCCTACCCAGATCTATGGAACACTTTTAAGACTGTTTGGGCTGGGTGGGGTGGCATATGCGTAAAATCCCAGTACTTGGGAGGGTGACACAAGAAGATCACAGGTTCAAAGCTAGCCTCAGCAACTTAGTGAGGCTTGCAGCAACTTGGTGAGACCCTGTTTCCAGAGGCAGAAGGCCCCTGGGTTCCACAAAAAAAAAAAAAAAAAATCTGGGGAAATTAAGCTTACCACTTTGTCTAAATTCAGGCCCTTGGAATTTGGGTCCCGCCCAATGGCCCAGAGCAGGCAGTCAACATCTGGAATCGTGGTCAAGGTGGGATTCCTCCCAGGAACTGCAGTAACCACAGAGAGTTCCAAGCCCGAAGAAGTCCTTTTCACTTCCTTGACCTGTTACATGTGCATGGTGAGGTGAGGAGGAAAGCAAATAAAGAAGAAACTAGAATTTTTTTTTTTTTTTTGCGGTACTGGGGATTGAACTCAGGAGTGTTCTACCTTCGAGCTATACCCCCAGCTCTATTTTTTATTCTTTATTTTGAAACAGGGTCTCACTAAGTTGCAGAGTGTCTCACTAGGTAGCTGAGGCTGGCTGAGAACCCAGATCCTCCGGTCTCAGCCTCCCAAATGCTGGGATTACAAGGGTGTGCCACCACACCCGGCTAGAAACTAGAATTTTCTTTTTTTTTTGCGGTACTGGGGATTGAACTCAGGGGCATTCTACCTCCGAGCTACACCCCCAGCCCTATTTTTTATTCTTTATTTTGAAACCGAGTCTCACTAAGTTGCGGAGTGCCTCACTAGGTAGCTGAGGCTGGCCTCGAACCCGGATCCTCTGGTCTCAGCCTCCCGAATGCTGGGATTACAAGCGTGCACCAC
>PVLC010037294.1:0-15342 GCA_004027655.1 Graphiurus murinus | reverse complement strand
AAAAAAAAAAAAAAAAAAAAAAAAAAAAAAAAAAAAAAAAAAAAAAAAAAAAAAAAAAAAAAAAAAAAAAAAAAAAAAAAAAAAAAAAAAAAAAAAAAAAAAAAAAAAAAAAAAAAAAAAAAAAAAAAAAAAAAAAAAAAAAACCCCAAACAAAACAGTCCAAAAAAAAAAAAAAAAAAAAAGGTCAATTTCACTCTTGGCTCTAAAATCTCCAATATGGAATTCTCAACCTCTTTTCCCACTAACGAGGCCAAGGATAACAAATGATTAAGGTTAAAATAGGAGAAATAACTCTGAACTCTGCAACTACGAGTTTAGCAGATCACTCCTAAAGCCTTCTCTACAATGCTCAGTCCAGTTGGGTGTTTCTGAGCTCCACGCCCCAGCACATTTTTCACCCTAAATCTTTCTGGAGTCCCGCCAGGCCCCCTCACCAAGGCCCAACTATAGCAATAACAGCTTCAACTTTAGCATGGAAGGAACATTTGCTGGTCTGGTCTGCATCCAACTGGAAGGCTTGCATCAGCTGCAGCTTGCTAGCCCAGTGTCCTCAAAAGGAGTCAGACAGCCCCAGTCAGTTCCTTTGACATTCACAGGACAGTGAAAGAATAACGGTTTAGGAAGATAAGGCTAAAAGGCTTGGCAGCATGAGGGGTTGTGGCTGATAGTTCAAGTACAGTGTGTAGCAATTTCATCAGCTTGACACCCTTCTGTGGTGACTCACTTGAATGATGGAACGTCTGGTATACCAGCCAGGGCATGCCTGCCCTGCTGAGGACAGGGCTGCCCAGGCAGACTCTCAATCTGGCAATGGATGTAGCAGACCCTCTCTGTTCTCTGCACCATGATGGTGGAGCTGGTACAAGATGAAAGATGCTCTTACAGCACAAGTAAGCTGACCACTAAGAAGAAAGGTAATCTTTCTAAGTTCTGATTTTCAAAACTACAGATGGCTTTGTAGAAAACTAAAAAAAAAAATCAAAGCAAGGAAGCTGGGTGTGGTGGCGCACGCTTGTAATCCCAGCATTTGGGAGGCTGAGACCGGAGGATCTGGGTTCGCGGCCAGCCTCAGCTACCTAGTGAGGCATTCCGCAACTTAGTGAGACCCTGTTTCAAAATAAAGAATAAAAAATAGGGCTGAGGATGTAGCTTGAAGGTAGAATGCCCCTGAATTCAATCCCCAGTACCGCAAAAAAAATAAATAAATAAAAAATCAAAGCAAGAAGAAAAGCCATAAAGCATTATATAATTTCTTACCACTAATAATCCCTGTTAACGTCTTAGCATATTCCTCCTCACTTGGGGGAGCATAATACTTCATATATAGTTAATAGCCTGCTTTTATCATTTAATATAATAAAGACTTTCTTGTATTGTTAAATAGCCTTTGACAGCATATTTTTAAATGGCCACACGATTCTATTGTACAATATACTCTGAGTTATGTAACATTCTCTTATTGTGTGCACTCAGGTTACTATACCACTTTCGCTATTATAAATAGTGCTGCAATCACATCCTTATAGAGAACCACTGCCTGTGTCACCAATTGTTTCCTTAGCATAAATTCCTGGAAGTAAAATTAGTAGGTCAAGGGCTAGGAGCTTCTTTTAAGAGCCTTGATATATCCTGTAAAATAGCTTTTCAAAAAGGTCCTAACAAACTGTACTCCCACTAACACTGGGAATTCCTTTTTATCATGGAAAAACAACAACAACAACAACAAAAAAAACTAGACACTTTTTTAGTTGGATTCTGCTCTTTCCTAATGTTTTCAATGACGTACAAGTGAATACAAGTCTCTTCCCATGTTCTATTTAGGAAGTAATGTTTAATTTTCCTAAGGGCATTCTGCCAAAAGGTAGTTTGGAAAGGAAACAGTAAATGGACACGGAGATTGACAACCACAATCTGGGGACAGGAGAAGCCTGGGATGGTGGTGTGGCTGCTCAGAGTGAACCATGGTTCAGTCTAGGACTCTCAAAGACAAGACGAAGCGAGAGAGATGAGGTATGCAAGGAGGGGCCAATGCTTGTGCCAGCATCCTATTAGGGAGAAGACACAAAATTGGCATTTTCACTTCTCTGGTTGGCAGTGGCCCAGATTTCAGGTCACATATTTCAGGCCTGGGCTATAGATCCTGTAGGATCACTGGCCCAGGGTTGACCTTAATGATCTGTCTGTCCTCTTTCCTGATAAGACATGAAATTGGGGGTGGTGCTATTAAACCTAAGGGAAGCTGTTATCCTCACCTCTCCCTCAATGAGAAGAGAAAATTTCATGAAAAAGATATCTTTATGTCTTGATATAAGATACTATAAAAAGAGAAGGAAAATCAAATTTCAGTCAACAAAATAGGACCAAAAGGTAAATGAGGTATTTGGTAAATCAGAGCAAATAATACAAAAATTGATTTTATCTATAATAAATTTAAAAATATAATCCCTGCGTTTGTAATGCAGAAATCCTATATACATCCCAACCTTCTGAAGTTTCAGTATGTGGTTCATAATTTTACAAGTGGAAAAAAATTCATGTGCCCTGAGCTTCATTGTTTTATGTTCTTTTCTGACAATTAGTAAGTGTGCATGTGTATTTATACAAATTCTTTCCCCTCATCTAATATAATTTAACATATATTGTTATTCATACAATGACAGAGTTCTATTTCTTATTTTAATGATCTTAATCCCGTAAGGGCCTTAATAATCATAGGCAGTTGCTTTTAAAACACTTATTAAATAATTTGCATTAATAGTTTGGCTAGGGATGAGGGTGTAGCTCAGTGGTAGAGTGCTTGCCTAGCTGCAAGGCCCTGGGTTCCATCCTCAGCATGGTAAAAAAAAGAGAATCTGACTAATCTATAATACGATGATTCTATTTTCCAGCTTTCTTTTCTTTTTTTAATTGTGAAGTATAATTTTCAAATCATTTTTAAACTCAGATGGTGGGGTAGAAATGATAATTCCATAATTTAAATAAAATTTATAATCTTAAAATATGGCATCTGTTATCCTTAAGGTTTCTCCCAATAAATGATTTGAATCTTCCCATGTAGAATAATACAGAAATATAAAGTAGAGGGAAAAACTCTGGATTTAAAATAAAAATGCCTGAACAAAGTCCTAGGTCAATTGCTCATTTCACAGAAAACAAAAACAAAAACAAACAAACAAAACTCAAGGGAAGGAACCAGAAAGGTTAAATTGGCCCAAATCCCTCCATTTTGTGTGTAACATACAAAACACATTGGACCTTATTTTCTATTGAACCTAAGTGTAACCTCTTTTTTTTTTTTTTTCAATTTTTATTCTTATTCATACATTGTAAGCATACATCTTTGTTAGGTACAAATTGATAACAATATATATGCTCACAATTCTCATTTGACCCCTTCCCCGAATTCCCACCCCTCCCTTCCTCTCCCTCCCTCTCAAGTTCAGTTTAGTGAGTAACCTTGATATACATTAGTGTGCCCCCTTCCCCTGTCCAATCCCTTCAGTTAAATCAACTTCTTTGCTTTTGAGGGTCTCTCCTTTTTCATCTGGAGACCCTCCCATTACCTATCTTCTCCCTAGCATCTGCATATTAGGGAGAACCTATGCTTCTTTCTAAGTGTAACCTCTTAATGTTCTTCATTACCACACTCAGGTACAGTCTTAATTGGTTCCTAAGATAAAATGTATTTAGTTTCTTTCAACTAGTAAAGATGAAGATATCTTCCTCTATGACCCACAGTTCCATTCCCAGATCTATACCCTAGAGGAAGGGGTGCACATGTACCCTAGAAACCATGTATAAAGATGTGCAGGCAAATTATTTGTAAAAGTGAAAACTGGAAACCCAATTTTTAAGCTAAAGTAGATCAGAAAAAGAATTTTAATATATTGATACCATGGTGTACTATACTATAATGAAAATGAATGAACTATAGGAACATGAATAACTCTTAAAAGAATTGAGCAAAAGAAGCCAGACTCAAGAAATAATAAATATTACTTTTAGGGCTACACACAATCTATCCTCATTATTTCCAGATTCCTTTGTTGTGAATTCACCTACTCAGTAAAACTTACCTGTATTCCCACAATAAACGCTTGAGATGCTTCAAGGTCATTTGCAGACATGTGCATATGGGTGAAAAATTCTAGTCACTCAATACGCACAACGGAGGTCAAACAAGACAGGCGTCTGCCTTCTGGTTTCAGCTTTCATACTGTCTATTTAGTGCTATGTTTTTGTACTCTTTATTGAAGGTTTTACTGTTTAAAGTGGTGTCAGATCTGCAGTGGAAGCACTGGTAGTTGTTCCTAAGCTGAGAAGGCTGTGGTGTGCCTTACAGGAAAAAAAAAAAAAAAACACATGCTTAGATAAGCTTCATTCAGGTATGAATTATAGCACTGTTGGTCATGAGGATGATGTTAATAACCAACAATGTTATTAAATAAGGAGTCTTTAAACACAAATATACGTAAAACAAGGTTCTCTGTCACTTGGTTGATAAAAATGCCCTGACAAGAGGCTTGCAGGGCCCTTACTTTGTATTTGGTATGTGCTAATTCAGTGTTTGCAGTGATTTAATAGAACATAACTATTGTGAATAATAAAAATAAACTATATTTAGGAGGCAAAATAGAAATAAAAGTAAGAAATTGATTACTATAAACAGCAGATTAGTAGTTAGCATTGTGGGGAGGGAGAATACTGTGGTAGTGAAGGAAAAAAAACAAGAGATGACAGCCTGGCTGTTTGTAATCTGGCTGGTGGTTTCATGGTTGTTTGCTAAGTAACAATTAGTTAAGTCATATATTTATACCTCGTGTGATTTCCTATATAAGATATATAAAAACTTTCTTATATTTATGGACTGTAAGTATATCAGCATGTTAATAGCATTCATTGGTAACAAAATTAAAGGTAACTTGTATTCTTTTTGCTTTTTTTTCTCCTTTTAAATAGCTTTTACTTTTTGGCTTTAGACTTGCAGCAAAATTGAGCAGAAAGTGTAGAGCCCCTATATATATTCTGCCCTCACACAAGCATAATCTTTGTACTTTTAGAATACTTCCCACATACTTATGACCAAAAACTAATAGATGTTAAAATAATCTCCCCAGCCATCCAAAGTACTAATTGTATTGTCTATATGAAAGATGTTAAAAGAGGCAAAAAGATACCTTAGACTTGGTTGCACCGATCCTCCATGTAGGTTACATAATACAACTAGCAGCTTCCAAATGACAGTTTCTCTGCTTTTTCAGTCATATGAAATCAGTAAATACTTATTGAGCACCTTGCCTGTGTAGTAACTAATTTCCCACCCAGCCTGCTTCACTAAGAAATTATGTTGACTATTCTAGAGAATTTTTTTTTTTTTTTTTTTTACTGTGGTAAAGTTATTACAGTGAATCAGTGGTCTTTTCCTTTCACTCGGGCATGGGAAAGTCAAGGAGGGCGGAGGATGCCTCCGGTGTCTCACTGTGTGTAGGCTGGACAATATGTTAACAACACTGGTTGAAGGCTTTGGCCATCTGGCATACTTTTCTATAGGCTCTACTTTCAGGGAATATTTCCTGTTTGGACTAAGGAGAGGAAAAGGAGGGAAAAGAATTATTAAATGTCCAGTACTGAAAACAAAAGAATTTCTAAATTTAGCAGTGAAGCCCAAGATACTTCAGCTTCACAGTAACCCTGGGGAGAGGGGACTCCTTGAATATGGGGCCTAAAATACTTTACTATGTGTAGAACTTAAAGCAAAGAAAAAGCACTTCTGCAAAGGACAATGTCTAGGAAGATTAAGTTAAAATCCTCCAGGCATACAAACCTGGTCCGGATACCATGAAAGGCACATGAGGCAGAAAGATAAGACGAGATGAATTCTGATGGAAAGGCCAACAGTCCCTGACTCCCTTCCCCCCAAAGCAAATAGCTGACTTCTCTCTAATTTTGGTGTTTATTCAAAAATCTAAACATGTGGAAAATTGCTTCTGATCTGATTTCAATCTACACAGACTTCATCTGCACTCCATTCATATCTTCTGTGCCGGGCCCTGCTTCTCCAGTGTGACCGTGTACAAAACTC
The DNA here is from genome assembly GCA_004027655.1 of Graphiurus murinus. Lineage (NCBI taxonomy): Eukaryota > Metazoa > Chordata > Mammalia > Rodentia > Gliridae > Graphiurus > Graphiurus murinus. The sequence goes on along the minus strand of PVLC010037294.1, from coordinate 9,260 downwards.
ACGTTCTCCCTACCATATCGCTTGTCCTGCACAGCGGCTGGCACAGGCTGCCATGAAGGAATGTAATCTCACTAAGTTTCATGGTGATATTTTACCCCTTGTTCTTGGGTTCTGAAGAACTTACTGACTTGACTGGAAAAAACTTTAAATGATTTTCCAGCAAAGTCACCCTTTCCACTGGAAAAAAGAATTTTAACATCTGTGAATAAAAACAAACCGAGGGAAAATGATTTTTCTCTTCCCCTCTAGCTCTTGTACTTCAAAACCAAACATTCACTGTGAAGTCAAGGAAAATAAGTACAGCAAAACATCTCTAAGTCTGATCTCACAAAATTAGAATTCCTATTTTTTTTTTTTTTCCAAATTTGAGGTAGATCCAAATTTACTCTGGACAATCTATGGGGTTGCTAAGTAAATTTGCAAGGCAAACAAAAATTTTAATGTAAATGTTTAACCTAACAAAACCATTCTTGGTGATCATTTCAAAATCTAATTATGTCATTTCTCTGCTTAAAACACTTCAATCCTTCCCCATTGTTCATATTATAGACAAAGGTCTTTCGCCTAGACTAGGTAAGAATCTAGAGCTGCTTTCTTTACCTCTTACCACTGACCCACCCTACTGTATATGGATGTACATGAACCTCACAAACACACAGCCTAAAAACTTACTGAATGAATAGCATTTTCCTGTGTATAAACTTCCCATTATCTACTAAATGTAGAGTAAATTCCTTACCCTGGTAGAGTGGACCATGCAGGTATAGTTTACTCTTGTTCACCAGCTTCCCCACTCTCCTCCCTCTGGTTCACTAGGAGAAGTTTCTGTCTACCCCAAGTAAGCCAGGTGGGTCCAGTGCCCTACCGATTTCACAGCAGGGCAGGTATGTGATCCAGGCTGGCCATGATGACAGGTTCAAGAATGCACATGTAACCAATCACCATCCATCCATGGGGTCTAATATATCAATGTTCTTTCTAGATCTAACATCTAAATGTATTGGCTTAGGGTGACCAGAGATCTTTTTTCACATTACATGACAAACATCTGTTTATAAACAAAGCTTTTCTAAAAAAGAGGATAGAAGAGCCAAGCAAAATAATAATTTGGGCTCAAAATGTAAGCTTATGACTTCCATTTTTTCCCTTAAAAAATCTGGTTAAGCCAGGAATGGTGGTTCACACGTGTAATCCTACTACTTGCCAGGCTGAGACAGGAGGATCTCAGGTTCAAGACCAGCCTCAGCAACTTAGTGAGGCTCTAAGCAAGTTAGTGAGACCCTGCTTCAAAATAAAAAATTAAATGAGGCTAGGGATTGAATGCCCCTGGATTCAATCCCCAGTACCATTAAAAAAAATCTGTTCAATCCCGAGTACCATTAAAAAAAATCTGGCTAGGTTTCCCTTATCTGGAAAGTCTCTCACAATAGGGTTCCAAAGCTTCCCTCAGTACAGGTCACTTGCCTTTGTTGTACCCAGGGCTCTCCAGGTGGGCAAACCTTTTCTTAAGGACCACAAAATAAACAGTTCAGAATGTAAGCCAAGAGGGAAAAAGTGAAGATATTATATAGGTACTGTTAGTTGTATAACAGTGGAAAACATTCTTATCTCACAAGCCACAAAACAAGTAAACAGGCACCTGCCTGGCTCTGGCACAGGGCTTACTTTGTCATCTTGGTTCTTGTCAAATTGGCATGAGTTTACTTGTGCAATGAACATGCTTTAAGCTTTTTCAGCTCCATGTTCTTCTGGTGCTGTTGTTCTCCCACCTGGAGTGTCTTCTCCCTTGCCCCAACCACTGCCCATCCACGATTCAAAGCCTGTTTCCGGGCCTTCTTTGATATCAAACGAGTTATATTTTTCTCCTCTGGCGCCTCAAGGACTGTATTTTTCTTCTGGTCTCGACCCTTCCTTGTACTGTACTTATTTTACCCTCTTTGTATGTCTTATACACTAGGGATGCTTAATAAGTCTCTTTGGAATTGACAATATTCAAAGGCTGTCTTGAAAAAAGAAAGACTCCACAGGATCAAAGTAAAAAGTTAAGAGAAAGGAAATGGGTTTTCCAAAAACCAAGGGTAACACTGCTGGTAGTCAGGGAAGCCAGACATTTCTGAATCAGAATGATCTGATGTCAAATGGAAGTGCCCCCGTTCTGGTGTTGTCCTGACAGCGCTACAGATGACGGCTTGTTTGCTCACCTAAGATGATTATGCTTGACAAACAGGATCAAAGGGGAGTTTTGGACATTTTGCTTCTGGCAAGGAGGGAGGTAGGAACGCCGGGTGAATTCCTGTGTAGGTATTCGATATCAGTCATCATTCCTCCTCCTGACTACTGGGTGGTGTCGCACAGCCTCAATGATACAGTCTCATGACTTTTTCCATATTGGTGTATTATTTTTCCTCAAGTTGATCTTCTAAACAACATATACATATTTATTTTAGTCTATTCCAAATCATAAAAATCTCATTATTATTAAGATAAAAAGTTCATCCATGAGCCGGGCGTGGTGGTGCATGCTTGTAATTCCAGCATTTGGGAGGCTGAGATCGGAGGATCTGGGTTCGTGGCAGCCTCAGCTACTTAGTGAGGCACTCCGCAACTTAGTGAGACCCTGTTTCCAAATAAAAAATAAAAAATAGGGTTGGGGGTATAGCTCAGAGGTAGAATGCCCTTGAGTTCAATCCCCAGTACCGCAAGAAAAAAAAAAAAAAAAAAAAAAAAAGAAGAAGTTCATCCATGTACCATTTAAAATTATTTTGGGTACTTAAACTGCCACTAGGCTCAAATTCTGGAAATTTCTGTTCTTGGTCACCAATCCTATTTTATTACTCTTGTAAAAGTGTGGCATATATATTTTCCTAAGATCTGTTTAATCACTCTGAAGGGCTAAATTAATTTTTTAAAATGTATTTTGTCAGCCGGGCGTGGTGGCGCACGCTTGTAATCCCAGCATTCGGGAGGCTGAGACTGGAGGATCCGGGTTCGAGGCCAGCCTCAGCTACCTAGTGAGGCACTCCGCAACTTAGTGAGACTCGGTTTCAAAATAAAGAATAAAAAATAGGGCTGGGGGTATAGCTCGGAGGTAGAATGCCTCTGAGTTCAATCCCCAGTACTGCAAAAAAAAAAATGTATTTTGTCCATTCAGGTAAGGTGCTTATAGTCATCTCATATTTTTCCCTCTTAATTTTGATTACATATCTATAGAAGAAAGATAACAACAATCAATATTTATGAACTACTCAGTATTCCTAGGAGAACTTAAAACAGCTTTATTGGGGTATAATTTATATACCATGAAATTCACCATTTTAGGTATACAACTTTTAGTACATTGATAGAGTTGCACAACTATTATGATATACAGTTTTATAATATTTCTGTCACTCTATAAGGTCCCCTTTGCTCTCTGCAGTTAAGTTCTGCTCCCATTTCCTAGCCATGGGTAACCCCTGACACACATTTTAGCTCTCATAGAGATTTGTCCTTTCTGGGGATTTCACGTGCTGTGTGGTTTTCAGTGTTTGGCTTATTTCATCTAGCATAATGCTCTTGAGGTCCACCCATGTTACAGCATGTATACTATTTGATTACTTTTTATTAATTTGATGTGCTCTTACTGAGTAGTATGACTTCTGCATAAATTGTGGATGAGAGTCCTTTATTAGTGATAATATTTACAAATACATTTTTCCAGTCTGCAACTTGTCTTTTCATTGTGTCCTTTGAAGGGCCAAGGTTTTTAATTTTTATGAAGTCCAATTCATTAATATTTTTCTTCTGTGGATTGTGCTTTTGTTGTCATATGTAAGAAATCTTTGCCTACCCTGAAGATTTTCTCCCATATTTTCTTCTATAAATTGCTTGGGGATGTCTTTATTTTACCTTCATTTTTTAAGAATAATGTTGCTGAATATAAAATTCTTGATTGACAGATTTTTTTTTTTTAAGGATCATGAAAATATGACGCACATTCAGCTTCTGTGGGGACACAGAGTCTTCCTCTTGTGTCCTGATACCCTGTACCTGCTGCGCAGCAAACCGGACGCACCTCCCCGGGCAGCAGCCTTTATACTGTGTGCTCCTATTCTCCGTCCACTGAAGCCTCCTTATTTTATTTAGAAAGCATGAGTTAGAAGATATAAAAGATATATTTAAGGCTGTTTTTGAGCAAATTTCCTCAAAAAGGCTTAGAAGTGGGTCTACTGGTGCCATCTGTCATAAGGAAAACGAGAAACCATCTGTCTGTCCGCCTGAGCTCCGTTCTTACCAGAGAAGGTGTAATTACCTCCTCAGTGAAGGATTTGAATCATTACAGTAAATCCCTTATTCAGCACATATTGTATTAGGAAGGCATTCTGACCTTAAAAACCAGTGCTTTTCTCCTTTCTGCCCTCCAAAGATTTAGCAAAACCTGGAAGAGTGAACTGTGCCTGAGCCCTGTTTGCTACTGAACGATATTTCCTGAATATTTACTTAGTGCCCTTTACGTGCCAGGCACTGGGAACTCAGCAGGAAACAAGCCCTGGGAGGCCCCTGTCCTCAGGTAGCTCATACTCAACCGCAGTGAGCCTCAAGGTGGGGCCTGGGAGAGCGCAGGCTGGTGGAAGGAGAACAAATATCAAAGCTTCTGTATGCGCTTTATGTAGCTCCTCCTTGTAAGATTTGTATTTTCTGATATGTGTGATTACTAAGGTAGTTTATGCTTTCTAAACAATCAAATAGAAACAACAAACATATATTGGAAGTACACACTACAAATATTTTTTTCTGGTAATATTTTTTCTGACAATATTTTGATCATTAATGTGATGAAAAAAGTTTAGGATACCCTGTGTTTGTGTGTGTGTATGTGTAATAAACAGTCAAATACAATCATTTTAGGTATTATTAAAAGCCGTGAAAAATTAAACTCAGAGCAGTGTGAAAGTAGGTGCCTGAGTGGGAAGACTGAGTGGTATGGCGACCTGGATTCTGTGCATAGGGTGGCTTTGTTCTGGGGTAACATCTGGGCTCAGAGCTCAAAAACTTGATTACTGAGGGCCCACTTTCTGAAATACCAGTGCATCTTTTTAACTATTTGGGATTAAAACAAAACTAACCCCTATTTCCTCCTAAGCGATCTCATAGTCTCTTTGTTTAATCAAAGAGCCTTTTCCCAGAAGAGTTTGTGAACTTAATGGAAAGAGTCCTATTTTGAAAGAATGAACTATCAAAAGAAAATCAGTAATAAATGTTGGCCCAGCTGGAGCAGAATTCCCAGTAGTAACTAGTAACAGCAAAACACACTTTTCCTGCAAAAAATTGTTTCTTGGTAAAATTAAAAAGTCATTCCATTTGGGGAAAAAAAATATCTTGCCTTCTCAGTGGTGTCTCTGTGTGCCTTAAAAATATATGTTCCTTGTTCCTTTTTGAAAAAGAGGAATCACATAAGCAAAGCACCTGGGGACTTCTCTTCCCATGTGAATGCCACATCCCAGCTCACAATGGGGACCCAGCACATGGTAGATGCTATGGTTATTACACTTCCTTATTTTAGGTCATCCCGACTTTTGACTTTTACTGCCTGAGGTATAACATTTCCCAAGTTCTATTCACTTCTATCAGTATAGTTATGTTAATTCACTTACAAAGATGTTCACGGCCAGAGTGTTACAAGCCCATTCAATTCCTTCAGAAATCATCATGATGTCTATATATTTTTAATAGTGTACTGTGATTATATGACACGGTGATATTCAAAATGATACATTCATACATCCTCACATTACTTGATGTATTATTGAAATATCCCCACCTGAAATGCTGGTGAGGGCAAGTTTTCTACAACACATGCTTTCTTCCACTACAAGTCTCCATCAGTCTTTCCTTTTATTGTCATTGTGACAAAAAGGTACTCTGAATATACTTGAGCTTCTGTCATTCCCCTAGAAAACTATGGGAAGGAAAGGAGAATCCTTCCAAGGGAAGATTACACATCATAATTCAGCAAATTATAAAAATGAAAGAAATAAAATGTCCTTTCCAAAATGAAAAGTCCTCATGCCAGCAAGCAACGGAATGAGCTCAACTGGTTTTGGGACTGAAATCTGTATTTTTAAATGCTATCCTCACCCTTGTGGCTCTGATGGGTAGCTAGAGGCAGGAACCACTGATCTTCAGTTTCTACTTCATTCCAACTCTGCTTTTGACTGGGAAATGTGTATATACCAGGTACTTAGTAAACTAGCAAAACACCTTTGTGCTTGTTTTATTCCTCTAAAAACTTGATTCATTTACATGGATTTCGTTATTGTTTTTTGCTCTGCACAGATATGTAAGCTTCTTAGTCACTGAATTAATAAACTTTCAATGCTAACCTGTGGTTTCATCGAAAGAATTAAAGGAGCTCTGAGAAGGGAGGGATCTGTCTGGGCCTGGGTAGTTTGGCATGCATTCTGTGAGTTGGAGTGCTCCCCATTTCCCTTCTGAGGTTTAAAATGAAGGGAGCTGCAGCCTCTCTGCAGTGAGAAAGAAGAATCAGGGTCAAAGGCAGAATGGGTCTTTGCTGAGACAAGATGCAGCAACACAAAGTCCCAATTCTAAAATCTTAGATCCCCCTTGCAGAGAGAGTGCTGATGACATGCCAGGTCTGGGCTGGGTATTTCTCCTTGTCACAGACTCGTCCCACAATCTCATGAAGGCTGTCCTGATTTTGCAGAGGGGTAAACTGAAGGTGACAAAGGTTGAGCAATTTTCTAAGAGGCAGTGCTAGGACTGAAGTCAAGCAGCCTGGCCCCTGCACCCATGGCTCTCCTTCAATCTCTTTCTTGCTGCTTCTGCAGGGCTGACAGCTCCTAACAGTCTCCAGTACGCCAACCTAATAAGCTTGGCAGACACAAGGGACCTGCCTGACACAAGCAGAGTGGACTTAGAGGGAATTTGCTTGAGTTGCCCTAGAGCCTGTTGAAACAGGCAATATCCCAGTTCCATGAGCTCAGAAATACACAGAGATAGAAAATAGAGAAAAATGGTTTGGAAGCTTCTCAATAGTTTGATGGGTTGTCTATTTTCTGAGAACACCTGTCATACATGATAAACAGACTTCTAAATGCAAACAATATCCTTAAGAATAGTGAATCAACAGTTAAGAGCAAGAGTTTGGGGGCAGGTAACCCTCAAATACTGGTTTGAATACTGGTTCTGCCGCTTACTCCTTGTGTCACCTGTGGCAATTTATTTAACTCCTATGCACCTCTTTTTCCCTTCCTTGCAAAATGGGGATCATTAATAATACCTACACCTTCAAGGACTGGTGAGAAATAAAGGAGCTCCTACATACAATGTACTTAGTCCATTAAGGCTTGGCACCCAGTGCCTGTTTACTAGATGGCAGCTGTTATGATTAGGATATGCTTGGCTGGTCCTGAAAAAAAAAAAAAAAACACCAATGAAAGTATATTTTTTTTAAAAGAGTTTTCTGTTTTAGGATAAAAAATAGATTTAAGGATATGGCACTTGGCTCTTGTACCATCTATAAATCCTACGGCACTCATCTGAACAGAAATGAAGAGGAAGAGATAAGTATACCATTGCCTAACCAAATGGAAAGAGAGGGCAAGTGCTTTGCCTTGAGTTCTGGGACTTTCATCCTAGGATTATGTGCCCTCTTAGCACAGCCCTGTCAGTGTGTCTGCACAGCAAAGCTCCCAAGTGGAGAATGGACAGAGACAAGTTCCCAGGTGCTCAGATTGTGTTACCAGTGGTAAACAGGCCCACGGGTATCCCATTACCTGTGCCCAAAGCCCAGAATTTCATGTTCAAATGGAGGTGTGGATACAAGGCTCTGGTTCACCTGTGCACCTTCACTGGACCCCAGCATCTCCTTTCAGAGCAGTTTTACCATTAGCTCCCTTGAAGAAGAGCTGCTTATGTCACCAGAAGGCTTGATGTGGCAGCAAATGGGGGAGCAAATGGGGGATTGGGAGGGCAGCTTCGACCCACCAGCACACACTTATTCTGGTGGCAGTGGAAGGAGTCTGAACTCCATGGTGCTCCTGTGAGCAGATTCCTGAGAAGGCGCAAATGGAGACAGAGGGGGCGGGGACATGGTGGCAGGCAGCGTGCTGTCCCTGTGTATCTGTGGGGATTGGGTTCAGGACTTCCACGAATATCCAAATCTACAAATGCTGAAGTCCCTTATACAAAATGGTAAAGTATTTGTATATATCCTACATATATCCCCCTGTATATTTTAAATCACCTCTAGATTACTTATAACTCTAATAAAATGTAAATTCTATAAAAATAGTTGTCCTTATTCCCTGTACAATACAGTTTCACAATAAAAATCGGTATGTGTTCAGTACAGATGCAGTTTTATATTTTTTTGTGGTGCTGGGGATTGAACTCAGGGGCATTCTACCTCTGAGCTATACCCCTGGCCCTATTTTTAATTGTTTATTTTGAAACAGGGTCTTGCTAAGTTCCTGAGACTGACTTCAAACCTATGATTCTCCAGTTTTAGCCTCCCAAGTACTAGGATTATAGGTGTGTGCCACCATGCCCAACTTCACAATATTTTTGATTTGTGGTTTGCTATGAGTTAAGTTTGTCCCTCAGGAATTCGTGTGTTTAAAATTTAATCCCCGTTGTGAGGTATTAAGAGGAGTTTATTAGGGTATTAAGAGGTACTATGGAGTTTAGAGGTGGGACCTCACTGGAGGTGATTAGGATTATATAAGGTCACCAGGGTGGTACCCTTATGAGTAAATGCTGATGGCTTTGAAAGAAGAGGGAGACACAACATGCATGCTTTCTATCTCTTGACTTATGATGCATTGCAACACTTCGGGACTTACTAGTAGGAAAGTCATCCCCAGACTTGTATGACTTTGGAAAGTAGCCCCTTTGACCTTGGATTTCCAAAACCATGAGACAAAAATAAACCTCTTTCCTTCACAAAGTAGCCTGCCTCAGGTATTTCATTATAGCAATTAATGCAAAATAGACTAAGACATGGTTAACTGAAACTCTAGATGCGGAACCCATGGATATGGATTAAAGTGAAGCATGACTCTATGTTCTGAAAAGCAGCATCACATAGGCCTCATGCAAATGTTATGAGGGATGGTGTTTCCCATTCTTATTCTGCATGGTAAATACCAAAGAGTTTCCACCACTAAGCTGGATGAGGTAGGCTGGGCTGGATCCTTGGGTATTAGGTCTCTGTGAATGGATGAATTTCTTGGGATGCCAGGTGGGTCACTGCAACAATT
>PVLC010037293.1:0-15349 GCA_004027655.1 Graphiurus murinus | reverse complement strand
TCTCTCTCTCTCTCAGATAATAAGCATTTATGCCCCAAACATGGGCCTACCCACTTTTATAAAACAAACTCTTCAAGACATTAAGACTCAAATAGTCCCCAACAAAATAATATAATACCACTTGATCAGTCATCTAGACAAAAGATCAGTAAAGACTCTTCAGATCTAAGGAACACTATAAAACAAATGGACCTAATAGACATATACAGAACATTTCTTCCAATAACAGCTGAATACATATTCTTCTCAGCTGTTCACGGAATGGTATATTTTCAAACTCAGTAAGTTGAGGAAGAAAAACGTACAGAAAAGCCAGCTTTTTAAAAATGTTTCAGGCCAGGTGTGGTAGCACAAACCCATAATTCCAGTACTTGGGAGGCTGAGACAGGAAGATTGCAGGTTCATGGCCGCAACCTATTGAGACCCTGCCTCAAAATAAAATAGGCCTACGATGTAGCTCAGATGTAGAATGCCCCTGGATTCAATCCCCAGTACCCCCCCCCAAACACACACACAAAAGTTTCAGCAGCCATACAATAAAAACACATAAGCCAGCTGGGTGTGGTGGCTTATACTTGTAATCCCAGTACTTGGGAGGCTGAGACAGGAAGACTGCAGGTTCTCGGCCAGCCTCCGCTACTTAATGAGGTCTTCTGCAACTCAGTGAGGCCCTGTTTCAAAATAAAGAATGAAAAATAGGGCTGAGGGTGTAGCTCAGAGACACCCTGGGACACCCTGGGTCCCCAGTACCACCAAAAATAAGTAAGTAAATAAAAATAAAGGATTAAAATATAGGGCTGGGGAGCCAGGCGTGGTGGCGCACGCTTGTAATCCCAGCATTCGGGAGACTGAGACCGGAGGATCCGGGTTCGAGGCCAGCCTCAGCTACCTAGTGAGGCACTCCACAACTTAGCGAGACCTGGTTTCAAAATAAAGAATAAAAAATACGGCTGGGGGTGTAGCTCGGAGATAGAATGCCCCTGAGTTCAATCCCCAGTACCGCAAAAAAAAAAAAAAATAGGGCTGGGGGTGTAGCCCCTGGGTTCAATCTTCAGTACTGAAAAAACAAACAAACAAAACATAAGCCTATGTCCTCTTGGTGCGGCAGGTGAGAGCTTAGCTACCTCCTGTACAGCTATTCTTTCTTTCTTTTTTTTTTTTTTGCGGTACTGGGGATTGAACCCAGGGGGCATTCTACCTCCGAGCTACACCTTCGGTCCCATTTTTTATTCTTTATTTTGAAACAGGGTCTCACCAAGTTGCGGAGAGCCTCACTAAGTAGGTGAGGCTGGCCTCGAACCTGCGATCCTCCTGTCTCAGCCTCACAAGCACTGGGACCACAAGCATGGGCCACCACTCTCTTATTTTTGAAGCTCAATCTCTCAGGGTTTTCACTTCATCCCCAATGATTTACATAAAAACAGCATTCCTCTCCTAGGTACAAGCCAAGTCTCCCTTTTGTGGTTGTCAACAAATCTAGGTCTCACCTGTTTTGAAATGTCACAGCAGCCAAAGAATCTATTTGGTTTTGGAGAATGATCATTCCATCCCAGTGACAGCCTGTAAGGGGGCACTAGGTATATTTTGAATAGAGCCTTTTGTTCTGATTTCATAATAATGTTGAGAGCAGTGGGTATCTAAAAGAATCCTAGGGATTGGGATTTAATACAGGACATTGTTTTGTACTTGGGTTATTGTGAGGGAACAAGGAAAGATGTCCAGGCTGGGATTGGAGGGGTGGCCCTGGCAAAATCCTGATGCAACATCCTCAGTGTCAGCCAGGTGTGGTGGTGCATGCCTGCAATCCTAGTATTTGGGAGGCTGAGATGGGAGGATCACAGGTTTGAGACAAGCCTCAGCAACTTAGCAAGATCCTGTTTCCAAATTAGAAATAAAAAAAGGGCTGGAGGTGTAGCTCAGAAGTAGGATGCCCCTGGGTTCAATCTCCCCACCCCAAATGAATATCCTCAGTGTCTGTGTTTGATTTGGTTGTTTTTTTTTCCCATGGCTCAAGGCTTTTGGAGAAATTGGTCGGTACAGGTTTGTTGGTCAGAGAGTGGTGTAATGGAGATGGTGGAATTGCATAGATGTGGTCTTAGGGACCCCAAGAAAGTGGAAGAGGTAAGTAAGACTAGAGGTGTTGAAAGAGATTATTGCCTTTCTCAAAAGTTTACCTCAATAGCCATGCATAGGGACCTCCTTGGAGTTGTATGTGGCAAGGTTCATCCAAGTTCATCCAAGTCGGTGAAGTTTTGGGTGGGGGTAATGGCCATCTGTAGGAATGGGTTGAAGGTGAGGGTAGAATGGAGGTCCACCATGATCCACTGGGCTGGCAGGGGATAGGCCTATTGGTGTTAAAAAAAAAAGGGAGACACAGAGCCAGCAGTCACTAGCAAGGTTAGGGTTGGTCAGATTTAGAAGGTGATGGGTGAGGTTAATGATGTGGTATAAATGCTGGCGGGTATCAGGCAGATCAAAGACACAGACTGAGAGCACATCACACCAAAAGATGAAGAACATCAGTGATTTAAAAGTTTGCATGTTTGTATTAAAGCCATGAACAGGTCATGTGATTCCGACCCACAGAGAGGAGGCAAAGGTTTGGGCAAAGAACAAAAATGACAATTATGCAGCAACTTAGCAAGGCCCTGTTTCAAAATAATTTTTTGTGGTACTGGAGATGAAGCCCAGGGGACTTCTACACCCAGGCTACACCCCCAACCATAATTTTTTTTGTGTGTGGTACTGGGGATTGAACTCAGGGGCATTCTACCTCCGAGCTATACCCACAGCCCTATTTTTTATTCTTTATTTTGAAACCGGGTCTCACTAAGTTGAGGAGTGCCTCACTAGGTAGCTGAGGCTGGCCGCGAACCCGGATCCTCCAGTCTCAGCCTCCCGAATGCTGGGATTACAAGCATGCACCACCATGCCCGGCTCCATAATTTATTTTTTATTTGGAAATAGGATCTCACTAAGTTGCTGAGGCTGGCTTTGCACCTGCGATCCTCCTGTCTCAGTCTCCCAAGTACTGGGATTACAAGCATGCACCACCACACCTGGCTTCAAAATAAAAATTAAAAAGGGTTGGAAGTGTAGCCTGGAGGTATAATGCCCTTGGCCCTTGGGTCCAATCCCCAATAACACACACACACACACACACACACACACACACACACACAAAATGACAATTATGCGTCCTATCAGGAGATCTATCCAGAATAGTGGGTGTTCTGTGGGCATTTGGGAATTTATAGGTTGAATCTATGGTTACAAAGAGGAGGAAAATGAAAGAAAAGAAGTAGATCTGACATGAGGTGATGTCTGCGAGATCCCCCTGCAGCTAGGCATCAGTCACAAGGTCTAGGACTAGAGACTGGGTGTTTTGGCTTTGTTGAGAGAGTGGACAAGATTATTTGGAGGACAGTCTTTACCTGGAGGTGTAGGGACATTAGGGATAGGGATAGGGTTATGGTTGAAGAGGGTCTCACCCTGTTGTTTTTTTAACAAGAGTTTGAAGTCTCCTATCTGGTCACAGGGGTAGGTAGAATCTGTTGAGGGTTATCTGTTTATGGGTTGCTCTTTGGAGATTATGTCCAGAAACTTTGGATGTGGGAATATATCCTTTAGGATTCAGTTTTAACCTGGAAAGTGGACCCATGAGTCCTGAAAATTTATACCCAATCTCACTAAATGTGGTGGTGTACACCTGTAATCCTAGTACTTGGGAGGCTGAGATAGGAGGATCACAGGTTTGAGGGCACCCTCAGTAACTTACCGAGGCCTTCAGCAACCTAATGAGACCCTGTTTCAAAATAAAAAATGAAAGTAGAATGTCCCTGGGTTCAATCCCCAAAACAAATAAATTAATAATAAAGTGGATATACCCAATCTCTTGAGCACACTAAGAGGGGGAGGGGTTCTAGGAGGGAAATGCTGAGGGAATTTTTGGCAACATCCCTCAGAAAATGCCCAGTGTAGGAAAGAGTTGGAATGTAATCCTCTAGGAGTGTAGTGGGTCCAGGTGTAGGGGATTTTCCTAAAATGAAGGGTCTACTATATATTAATTCAAAGCCATGTGGCCTCTGGGGAGCAAGCAGATTCACATAAGGGCAGTAGGGAGGAGTTGGACCCAATTAGTTTATGTATGAATTATTAATTTTGTCACCTGATTCTTTTTTTTTTTTTTTTTTTTTTTTTTTGCGGTACTGGGGATTGAACTCAGGAGCATTCTACCGCCGAGCTATACCCTCAGCCCTATTTTTTATTCTTTATTTTGAAACCGAGTCTCACTAAGTTGCAGAGTACCTCACTAGGTAGCTGAGGCTGGCCGCGAACCCGGATCCTCCGGTCTCAGCCTCCCGAATGCTGGGATTACAAGCGTACGCCACCACGCCCGGCTTGTCACCTGATTCTTTATAAAGAATTTTTTCTATCTTTCTTGATGATCAAGGCCTATAGGGAATATGTAACTTCCAATCAATGAAGAGAGCCTTTGAGATTTCCTGTGTGATTTTTTATATGAACATGGGGCCACTGTCAGATTGTAGGGTAGTGGGGAGCCCAAATCTGGGTACGAGCTCCTTGACAAAAATATTTAAAACCATGTCAGCCCCTTTGGAGGAGCAGGGGAAAGCCTCTGTCCACCTTGAAAAGGTATATACCAAGACTAGCAGGCATTTGGTCATTTTGATAGGTGGCATATGGGTAAAATCAATTTGCCAGTTTTGTCTGGCAAATTGAATTGTCTTCTCACTTGGTATGTTTGGAAGGGAGGAATTTTGCTCTGCCCCTGGGGCAAGGACCTTTGATAGACTTGGCAGGCTTGGATCACCTCCTGAAAGTCTTTTTGTATATGTGTGTAGTGCTGGGGATTGAACCCAGGGGTATTCTACCTCTGAGCTACACCCCAGTCCTGTTTCATTTTTTATTTTGAAACAGGGTCTTGCTAATTTGTTGAGTATAATCTTGAATCTTTCATCCTCCTGTCTCAGCCTCCCAAGTACTGGCTATTATTTTTCATTTTGAAACAGGGTCTCACTAAGTTGCTGAGTCTGGTTTCAGATCTGGGCTCCTCCTGTCTCAGTCTCCCAAGTACTGAGATTGCAAGCATGCATAACCATGCCTGGCTCCTCAAGGTCTTTATTAGGTGTGGGATGTTCAATAACTTGAGAGAGAAAGCTAGCCGGAGGATGGTGTTCTGCATGAAATTGGTCATAGAGAGTCTATAAGATTTTTTTTTTGTCCCTCGGGTAGAATTATTTTGTTTTTTGTTTTGTTTTTGGTACTGGGGATAGAACCCAGGGGAATTCAACCTCCAAACTATGCCCCCAGCCCTATTTATTTATTTTTATTTTGGAACAGGTTCTTGCTAAGTTGCTGAGGGTCTTGCTAAATTGCAGAGGCTGGTCTCGAACCTGCAATCCTCCCATCTCAGCCTCCCAGGTACTGGGATTACAGGCATGTACCAACACATTCAGCTAGAATTATTTTGTTTTCCTTGACGAACCATCTACTATGTTGGGTTCCACCCTCCTGATAATTTTTTTGTGCTTCTGTGAGTGTGTAAAAGGGAGAGATAAGTGATAGGACTATGAAGAGGGAAGAAGGATTAGGTTGAACAACCTGATGTTTAGCTTCCCTGTGGGCCTTGTGATTACTCAAAATGATGGGTATATTTTGTTTTTGATGTCTCCTACAGTGAAGAATGGCCACCCTGGTAAAGAGACAGCTTGTAATAATTTAAGGATTAGTGTACTGTTGACGGTGGGATTCCCTTTTGTAGATAGGAAACCCCTTTCTCTCCAGATTGGAGCATGGGATTGCATGATATGGTAGCTTATTTACAGTCCATATAAAATGTTACTGATTGTCCTTTGGCCAGAGTGTTATAGTTAGATATAGAATGTCCCCTGAAGAGCTCATTTATTGGTGATTGGAGTTGATGTAGTTGAGTCAGGAGGGCTCTAATCTCATCCATAGATAAATGAATTTATCTGTGTGATAACCTAGACTGGTGGGGTGTGGCTAGAGGAGGTGGATCCCTGGGTGTATGACCTTAGGGATTGTGCTTATGTCTTTGAATCCCCTTGCTTTCTTGCTCTCTCTCTCTCTCTCTCTCTCTCTCTCTCTCTCTCTCTCTCTCTCTGCTTCCAGCCTCCACTATGTGAGAGCAGAGCTTTGTGCATTCTTTCTCTGCTTCTCGCCACCATGCCCTGAGCTCCAGACTCTGGTCTCATATGGACTGAACCTAGAATCTTCAAGAAACTATGAGCAAATAAATCTTCCTTCCTCTAAGTTGTGTGGTCAGTCATTTTAATGATATTAGTGAGAATGCTAAGACATAGGGTAAGTGCTCTGGTTAATGCAATAAATTCAGCCTGTTGTGAAGTGGTCCCAAGTAAGAGTGATCTGGACTCCAGAGTCAAATATAGGGTGACTATGGCATAGCCTGCTTGGGTGGGTTCATGCATTTTCGTTGTATGGTTCACCCATGACCCACACAAGCCTTCAGGCCTAATAGGGGGAATCAGAGATATTGGGGAAAGGATGGAGAAAGCAATATAGTATTTTGGATCAGTCATGGGAGGGTTGTTCTTTGTGTTTTGAGGAAGGAGGAAGGGCAGGAAGACTGGCTGGGTTTACAGAGGGGAATATATGTAAGGTTAGGTTAGGAGTTTGGAGGAGGGTGATGTGGGTGGTTTGGAAACCAGTGGAAGAGATCATGCTTGGTGGGTTAACAGGAATTATAGGAGCTGTGTGTGTGGTGCATGCCTGTAATCCCAGTATCTGGGATGCTGAGGTAGGAGGATCGCGGGTTCAAGGACAGCATCAGAAACTTGGGCCCTCAGCAACTTACTGAGACCCTATTTCAAGGTAAAAAACAAAATAGGTCTGGGAATGTAACTCAGTGTTAGAATGCCCCAGGGTTCATTCCCCAGTACTACACACAATAAAAAGAGGTTGTAGGGAATGGAACATATAGACGTCAACACACAGGTGGAAAGGCTTGGAAGAATTGAGTAACACAAGGACAGGGTGGAGATTAGAGCTCAACTGGAGGCCAAGAGAATTTGATTTTACTGGGTGGGCCCAGAGGTACGTGTGGGTCTCCCAGGGCTAGCTGGCATAGAGCCTTAGTGAGAGGAAGAAGTTAGCTAATAAGTCCCTTCGTGGAACTAACTTCTTTTGTCTCTGGATTCCCAACTATGGGAGCAATGAGCTGTCTCTGTTTTGGGGTGAGATCCCAATGTGCAGGTGTCAGGTGGAATCCCAGATAAGTGACTTCCTGTTTAAGGAATTATCTCAGCCTGGTATGGTGGCACACACATGTAAACTCAGTACTTAGGAGGCTGAGGTAGGAGGATCACCATTTCAAGGATAGTGTCAGAAACTTAGCGAGGCCCTCAGCAACTTAGTGAGAACCTATTCCAAAATAAAAAATTAAATGGGCTAGGGGAAAGCTCAGAGGTAGAATGCCCCTGGGTTCAATCCCTAGTACCAAAAAATAAAGAGAAGAAGAAGAAGAAAAAGAAGGGGAGGAGGAGGAGGAGGAGGAGGAGGAGGAAGAGGAGGAGGAGGAGGACTATATAGGTGACCTGTTGGATTATTTTAGTGAAAGGGTCTGTCCAGGTAAAGGCAAAAATATCTTGTGAGGAGCGTTCTAGAAGGATGGTAAAAACTGCATCCTTGAGGTTGATGAGAGTGAAATGGGATGAGGGAAAGGAGTGAATAGGGATTTGGGGCTATAAGCACCATTGGAGGATCTGCATCATTTATAGCTCTGAGATCCTGAACCAGTCAATATGAATCATCTGGCTTTGTGACAGCAAGAACGGGTGTGTTGTAAGGAGAGTTGGCAGGAGGGAGGAGACCACAATGGAAGAATCTATGGATGATTGGTTAGAGTCCTTGTAAGGCTTTGATGGGAAGTGTGTATTGAGTCCACTTGGGGAAGGCCAAGGGATCTTTTAGGTTAGTGTGTGTGTGTGTGTGTGTGTGTGTGTGTGTGTGTGTGTGTTATTGGGGATTGACCCCCAGGGCATTCTACCTCTGAGCTACATTCCCAGCCCTATTTTATTTTTTTATTTGGGAACAGGGTCTCACTAAGTTGCTGAGGTCGGCCTTGAACCTGCAATCCTCCCATTTCAGTCTCCCAAGTACTAGGATTACAGGTGTGCGCCACCACGCCCATCTTTTTAGTTTAATTTTAATAGTGTGGTGTGAGCCGGGCATGGTGGTGCACTCTTGTAATGCCAGTACTTGGGAGGCTGAGACCGGAGGATCTGAGTTCATGACCAGCCTCAGCTACTTAGTGAGTGTGGCAGCCCAGCTGGGCCCTTTCTCCCTGGCAGTTGCTATCTGTGTATATGAGTAATTATACTCATGATTCTTCTGCTCTGGCTACTTTGGCGTCTCAAAGTCTGGTGATTGCTCCTTGGATTCGTAGATGAAAGACCCTCTTAGTTCTTAGAAAGTAGATATATGACTCTAAAGATTTATGGTTTTATGACTCTAGAAAGTTTGCTTGACCAGGCTATCTTGGGAATGTGGGCTATACGTGGAAACAAAGAAGTGGTGCTAATTGTGCTCTGACTATGATTGATATGTCGTAAATGTGTACGTAACCCCGTTGTACTCAAGAAATGTATAAAAAAAATCCGTGCTGAATAAACTCAAGGCTGCAGTATTCACTGACAGTCCTCCCGATACTTTTCTTGTGTCTCTTCTTTTCTTTTCTTTATCAATCCTTACCTTCCTCTCTCAAGACCCTTCAAGATTGCCGGGCAGGCACTGGCAGTGAGGCCCTCCGCAACTTCATGAAACCCTGTTTCAAAATAAAGAATAAAAATAGGGCTGGGGATGCAGCTTGGAGGTAGAATGCCCCTGGGTGCAATCCCCAGTACCGCAAAAAAATATAAATAAATAAAAATTTAAGAAAAAGTGTGGTGTGGCTACCAAGGATTGTTAAGTGTTCCACACTGTGGGGTTAACCTGGGTTGTTAAAGGAACTGGGAGTGAGGAGGGGGTAAAGTTGGTATTGGGTAAGGAGAAGAGTCCCTATCTGGGCCATGGGTACGTGGATAGAAATTATAATATAGGGTTTGACTTTTGTTTTATTTTATATTTGGTACTGGGGATTGAACCCAGAGGCATTCTACCTTCAAGCTACACCCCAGCCCTATTTTATTTTATTTTGTATTTTGAAACAGAGTCTCACTAAGTTGCTGAGGGCCTCGTTAAGTTGTTGAGCTTGGCTTTGAACCAGTGATCCTCCTGTCTCAGCCTCCCAAGTACTGGGATTACAGGCATGTACCACCATACCCAGCGGTGGTATAGAGTTTAGAAAGAATGTAAGTAAAGGAGTTGGACTATAAAGGATTATTAGGAGTGAGTAAAGGTAAATGCCTTTAGAATGCAGAAAGATGGTTGGATTCTATATGGTTTGAAAGGCTGTCAATCCCCATAATAGAAATGGGAGATGGGATCAGTGATCCCAAATGTTCAATTAAGGCCGAATGGGCACCCCCGTGTCCAATAAGAAAAGAGATTGGCTTATCTACAACTGCGATGTTTACCTGGGTTCAATGTTGGTGATGCTGGTGGCAGTGGGAGCTTCTGAGCTCTAGCAGCATCAGTCTTTAGTGGCCAGTCCCAGGAGGTCAGGAGTCGAAAATCCTAGCTCTGTGTCGGTGTTTGGAACGAATGATCTCTGTCCAGGGGCTTGAGGATAGTTCGATTTCAGTGTTCTATGACCTTGCACACTGGGCAGGGGCCCAGGGGAACTGGTGGTTGGGGCAGGCTTTGGCCCAATATACCTCTTAGCTACACTTAAAGCACGGTCTGCATGGCATCCTGTTAGGAGGACGCAATT
The DNA here is from genome assembly GCA_004027655.1 of Graphiurus murinus. Classification (NCBI taxonomy): domain Eukaryota; kingdom Metazoa; phylum Chordata; class Mammalia; order Rodentia; family Gliridae; genus Graphiurus; species Graphiurus murinus. The sequence goes on along the minus strand of PVLC010037293.1, from coordinate 5,475 downwards.
AACTGGTATTTGGCCAGCTCGATCTTTCTTCCACTTTTGTTGTTTGTTCTCTTCCTTTCTATTATTAAAGACCTTGAAGGCTGTCTTAATGAGGTCTTTTTTAGAGGAATGAGGGTTCTATTCTAATTTTTGAAGCTTTTTTTCTCCAATATCAGAGGGAGATTGGGAAATAAAATAGGTGTTTAAGTATAGTTGCCCTATTTCTGAATTTGGAGGAAGATTGGTAAATTTTAGAGCTGAGTTAGGTATGTGAGCCGGGCATGTAATCCCAGTACTTGGAAGGCTGAGATAGGAGGATCACAGGTTCACGTCCAGTCTCAGCTACTTAGCAAGGCCCTTTGCAACTTAGTGAGACCCTGTTTAAAAATTTAAAAATGAAAATAGGACTGGAGGTGTAGCTCAGAGGTATAATGCCCCTTGGTTCAATCCCCTGTAACACACACACACACACACACACACACACACACACACACACACACAAGTTAGGTCTGTGGAGTCAGGCTGATGGTTCCATTCAGGATTGGTAGATGGGCCAACCTCAATACCTGCTGGGTATCAACTGGTCTCTAGTGTTTGGAGACTATTTGGATTGACCACGGCTGAGGATCAGTTACTGGCTTTCTCCTCCAGGGTGGTGGAGGAGAGGACAACACATCCATTTTGATATGTTAGGTCATACAAGTGAAGGATGTATTGAAATTCTTTGCTGTATTGAGTGAGGTCAGCTGAAAAGAAGCCTAAACAGTTTTTGATTTGAGAGAGAAAGGGATGTGTATGTGAATAATTCCCTCAGCACCTGCAGCTTCACAAAGGGGAAGCATTCATGCTGGAGGAGGTGAGCAGGGAGTGTGGGAAATAGATGGAGGGGACTGGGAAGGTGAGCCTGAAAGTGAAGAGGAAAGTGAAGGTTGATCAAGATAGGGGGAATCCAGGGAAGTCAAGAGCCTTCAAGAATGGAAGGAGCATAGGGTGGCAGTGGTGGAGCATGATCTACGGGACCAATTCAGTGTCAAGAGGGGAAGATGTGAAGAAGGAGAATCTGAGCCAGGTATGATGGTGCACACCTATAATCCCAGTGCTTGGGAAGCTGAGACAGGAGGATTGCAGGTTCAGAGCCAGCCTCAGAAACTTAATGAGACTCTCAGCAACCTAGCAAGACCCTTTTTGAAAATAAAACAGGAAGCCGGGCATGGTAGTACATGCCTGTAACCCCAGTACTTGGGAGGCTGAGACAGGAGGATTGCAGGCTCAAGGCCAGCCTCAGCAACTTAGACCCCGTTTTGAAACAAAAAATAAAATGGGGCTCAGAGTGTAGCTCAAAGGTAGAATGTTCCTGGATTCAATACCCAGGACCACAAAAAACAAAAGAAGGAAGGAAGGAAGGAAGGAAGGAAGGAAGGAAGGAAGGAAGGAAGGAAGGAAGGAAGGGAGGGAGGGAGGGAGGGAGGGAGAGGGGTGTAGCTCTGAAGTAGAATGCCTCTGGGTTCAACCTCTAGTGCCACAACAACAACAGAACAGGACTTGGGGTGTAGCTTAGAGTACCATGCCCCTGGGCTCAATTCAATAACATCAAAAACAATAAAAAAGAAAGAAAAAAGAATCTGGCAAGTGGTGCAGTATTGACAGAAGGAAGGTCGACTATGGAGGAAAATGAAAGCCTGGACCGAAGGTACCTTAGGCCGTTGCCATTTGCTCTGGATACAGTTATCAAGGTCTAGAAGGACCCGGGAACTGAAAGTTCCATTTTCAGGCTGCTGGCTGCCATTGTCATTTATATTGAGCCCAAATTGTGTTACAAAAGAAGATGAGCCTCTTAGGTTTTAATTCTCCACCTGAGCAGCAGCAATAGTCATTCTAGGCTTATGCATTCTACCACTCGTTGAACGCCTTGTGATCAGTGCCTTTGTTAGTATATGAGCAGATTTATATGGAATAAAACTGGAAGCACTGCCTCGCACAGGGCCTGGTAGTCAATGACGGGTTCAATTTTCTCAGGGCAATATCAACCTAAGACAGGGCTCGTTGAATGACTCATCGAGACCCCATGACAGGTAAGATTAAGCACCTGGTAGGAAACAACCTAAGACAGGCACAGTCCTTCGTGCATTTTAAAATAAAAACGGAGGAGTTGTGGGAGCCCAGCTGGGCCCTTCCCCCCCGCAGTTGCTATCTGCATATATGAGTAATTATACTGACTCTTCTGCTATGGCTACACTAGCGTCTCAAAGTCTGGAGACTGCTCCTAGGATACGTAGATGAAAGACCCTCCCACTTCATAGAATGTAAATATATGACTCTAAAGGTTTATGGTTTTATGACTCTAGAAAGTTTGCTTGACACCGGGCGTGGTGGCGCACGCTTGTAATCCCAGCATTTGGGAGGCTGAGACTGGAGGATCTGGGTTCGCAGCCAGCCTCAGCTACCTAGTGAAGCACTCCACAACTTAGTGAGACCTGGTTTCAAAATAAAGAATAAAAAAAAATAGGGCTGGGGGTATAGCTCGAAGGTAGAAGGCCCCTGAGTTCAATCCCTAGTATCGCAAAAAAAAAAAAAAAAGAAAGAAAGAAAGTTTGCTTGACCAGGCTATGTTAGGAATGTGGGCTATACGTGGAAAACGAAGAAGTGGTGCTATTTGTGTTCTGACAATGATTGATATGTCGTAAATGTATATGTAACCCTGTTGTACTCAAGAAATGTATAAAAAATCCGTGCTGAAAAATAAATAAATAAAAAGAAATAAATAAATTCTCCACCAGGATAAAGGGTCCAGAGGTTGAGCAGGAGACAAGCCAGGGGTGAGTCTTTGGTGGGTGTGACTGGATGTTTCCCATGTTTGGGTCATAGGGAAGAGGGACATGGAAGATAGGCCTCCCTGAATTCCCTCTGGGAAATACCAGTAACTCACACCCATATTGGGTGCACACCAGACAGTTAGGCTAAGATCAGTTCCTCAGCCAGGGGGAACCACTGACATAGTGCTAGGATTTTGGCCGGCATAGGACTCCCAGAAGACCCGATGGGACTCACCGAGACACGGAGATTAAGGCTGGTGTTGGATGTGGGCCTGGCAGTGGCAAAGCCAGTGCTACTCAGGGGTCAGTCTGTCCCAACGATGCCTGCCCTTCCATTTTTTGTTTTTTGTTGTTATTGTTGTTGTTTGTTTGTTTGTTTGTTTGTTTTTTGCAGTACTGGGGTACTGGGGATTGAACTCAGGGGCATTCTACCTCTAACCTATACCCCCAGCCCTATTTTTTATTCTTTACTTTGAAACAGGGTCTCACTAAATTGCGGAGTGCCTCACTAGGTAGCTGAGGCTGGCTGGTGTCGGGGGCCTAGTTCCGCGGGCTAGACCTCGCCTCTAGATGGCGCCTGGCAGAGTGCCAGAAGCAGCTGCAGGTGAAAAACATTCTAGGGCTGTGCCACGCCAGAGCGCATGCACCAGCACGCCCAACTCGTGGCCGGGCCAGGTGAGAGCTGTATGAGACACCTCGTGGCTTAGGCCCGGTGCAGCTATAAAAGTCTCCACCTCTCGCATAGAAAGAGCGCTGCTGAAAGAGCTGCTGGGGAAGCTGCTGGGGAAAGGCTGGTTGGGAAGTTGCTGGGCTGGGAAGTTGCTGGGAGAAGTTCTGGGAGGAATTGGTTGGGAAGAAGAAACGGTTGGGAAGAGGTTGGCTGGGTTGCTGGGGAAGTCCTGGGAAGAAAGATTGTGGGTTGCTAGTGGAAGACGGGTTGCTAGAGAGAGGGGTTATTGGAAGTCTGTAGGAAAAGCACTATTTGGAAAGACGACTTCTGCACTGTGTTTGTTATCGTTTGTGCAACGCCTTGATCCCAGAAAGAGAGAGATATAATAAAAGAGGTTCGAACCAGTAGTATTTAGCCAGCATCTTTTATTGGGGCCTCATGGCTGAGGGTTCAGCCTGGGGCGCCCGATAACAACCAACACCAATATTAAAACTCCCATATACAACTAAAAGTGGTACATAACTTAAATCCAATCTCGCTGCTGGCGCAGAGCAATAAGCCACTAATGCAGGACTGTAAAAAAGTGCTAATACAAATCCACTCAAAAAAGCCAGACTAAATGATTAAATAGTTATTTCTATGTGTTGGGAACCTTTTGTACTCTTCTGGTAATTTTGAAATGCAGAATTAATCTGGAATATATTTTCCTACCTCTTCTATTTTTTTTCTAATGACTTGTTGGCCCATGATTTTTTTTTTTTTTTTTTTTTTTTTTTTTTTTTTTTTTTTTTTTTTTTTTTTTTTTTTTTTTTTTTTTTTTTTTTTTTTTTTTTTTTTTTTTTTTTTTTTTTTTTTTTTTTGCGGTACTGGGGGTTGAACTCAGGGGCATTCTACCTCCGAGCTACACCCCCAGCCCTATTTTTTATTCTTTATTTTGAAACAGGGTCTCACTAAGTTGTGGAGTGCCTCACTAGGTAGCTGAGGCTGGCCGTGAACCCGCATCCTCCGGTCTCAGCCTCCCGAATGCTGGGATTACAAGCGTGCGCCACCACGCCCGGCTTGGCCCATGGTTTTTTAAAATGAAATAATACAAACAGCTTAATGTTTCTTCTTTTCAGTCTTATAATTTTATTATTTTCTCTCTTCCACATTTCTTCCCTCATCATTCATATATTGTGCTAGCTAGGATTCCCAATATAGTAACGAAAGGAAGCAGAAATGGTGAATTCCCATATTCTTATATCTGGACTTAAAGAACATTGTTTTAGGTTGGGTTTGGTGGTACATGCCTGTAATTCCAGTACTGGGGAGGCTGAGACAGGAGGATTGAAGATTTGACGCCAAGCTCAGGAATTTATCAAGACCTTGTTTCAAAATAAAAAATAAAAGGAGCTGGATGCCGGGTATGGGGGCACACACTTGTAATCCCAGTACTTGGGAGGCTGAGACAGGAGGATCACAGGTTCAGGGCCAGCCTCAGTTAGTTAGTGATGTCCTCTCCAACTTAGTGAGACCCTGTTTCAAAATAAAGAATAAAAAATACGATGGGGAGTGTAGCTCGGAGGTTGAATGCCCCTGGGTTCAATCTCCAGTAGCATACCCACACAAAAAAAGGTGGGGGGGGGGACTGGAGATGCAGCTAGGAGGTAGAATTACACTGAGTTCAATCCCCAGGAGCTCCACCCCCCTCCAAAAGAGAACCACATTTGCAAGGCCATTGGTTGTATTTATTTTAGATTCACAAAAATACACACATGTATTTATAACTGATTACACATTGGATTTGTAATTAGGTATCACCAGTAGTCATGGGCACAGCTGGTCACTTAAGCCCAGGGTAAATTTTGCATGATTTCTATGTCCCTAAATATAAAAAGGAAAACAAAACAAAAATCCCACAAAATCATCAAAGGCATTTCAATTCCAGGGTGTTTTCTTAAATAGAGTAATGTCATGAGAGTGGGGTGTACAGGCGTTCAAGGCCTCTACTCTGTCTGTGGAGACCGGTTGCAG